>JAIUCV010001484.1:0-89591 GCA_026724425.1 Erythrophleum ivorense
GCTTAATTTTCTTCTTCAATCTAAGTCTCTTGATTCCATTTAGACTCCCTTGGAGTCATCACACATTCATTTTAAGGAGCTTAGCTATGAGTTACTTCTTTATGTCTCATTATGGAGCCTATACCTCCATCTCACAATCTAGACTTTTTAAATTTTTTCTAAGGCTTCCTTTAACATTCATTTATTATATCTAGTCCCATTTTAGGATTAGAAAAATTTAAAAACACTCCCTAGATATTTGGATGGTCTTGGCCGAGACATAAGCATGGTATAGAGCCCATAGACTTTCAATTTTTCATGAAGGGAATGGTATTTGGGAGGTTTCCTAGATGTCTTAGGATTTAATTAAATTCTCACATAAGCTAGAACATCCTTGAAAGAGATCAGATTTTGCCATTTGTCTAAGAATCCCTAGGTTCTCATTCTTGAATTCTAATGGTTTTCTTTTAGATTTCATTGCATTTACTAGTTTTCTATACTCTAAAACCTAAGTTTCTTGCTTGGTCTTGGTCAAAAATTAATCCCTTCTATGTGCTCTCCTCATGGCTGAACCATCACCCAAGAAGAACAAGGAAAAGCTATGAAGTTACCTTGATTCCTTGGCTTTTTCAAGAGCTCTCTCCCTTTGCTATAGGCTTCTCCTTCAATCTCTAATCTCCTCCCTCTGAACAAAACCCAAAACAATCCTAAATCAAACACCAAAACTATAGGAAGAAAGAGGAGAATGAGGAGAACAACAATTATGAAAGAAGAACCATGAAATTCTATGATTTTCCTATCTTTTTCCTTTGGCTTTTCTTCTTCTCCTTTCCCTCTTCTTGTGCATTATATTTTGCTGGCCTTTCCTCTATTTTGGATAGAAACAAAGTTAGTTAAAAGATGGGGAAGAGATGGAACATGTTTTATGGAGCTAATGAGTCACTTTAATAACTTTTCTACTTTGCATTGTAGTCCCCTTTTCTTGGTTCCTTTCCTTTAGGCTTAATTCAACTCCTTTTTTGAAATCTGCCTTCTCCATCATAATATTTAGGTTCTCAAACATATAAACTAGCTTTGGTTTCACTCAAAAAGGATTTAAGATTATACTAAACTATTTGGTCAAAGTTTCAGTAAACCGACGACAAAGTCACTCATCGAAGGGGTTATAATTGTTATACTAGTTTCTATGGTTTTCAAAGCCTCTGAGAACCCTAAAAAAATTCAAATTTTTTATTTAAAAAGCCCTTCTATGAGTTTTTCAAAATTATCAAAAATCACAAAAATGCCTTAACTTTCTTTCACAAACTTTTCTAGCTTATATGGCTTGGATTTTCTGGGCAATTTAAATCTTAAATCCTCATTTTTCATTATTTAAAATTGTATGCTAATTTTATTTGGTCTTAAATCATTCATTTGAAGAGACTTACTTTTATAACTGACTCATTTATGATGTTTTAACGAAAACTAAATGTTACATTTCTCCCCCTTTTAAATAAAATTTTGTCCCTCAAAATTTTAAACACATACCTCATGGAAATAGCTCTAAATGCTTCTTTCTCATTCTTCCTCTAGTTCTCAGCTAGCTTCTTCAGGAAATAGTCCCCTTTAAACCACTTTCACTAGCAGTATTATCTTATTTCGTAACTGCTTGAGCCTAACATCCATGATTCGATCTAGTGACACTATGTAAGAGAGATTATCTTATAACTGCATATTTTCATATTCTATGACATGTGAGGAGTCGGGTTGGTACTTTTTGAGTTGGGATATATGGAAGACATCATGGATTTAGCTCAGGTTTGGGGGAAGGACAAGTCTGTAGGCTATAGGTTTAACTTTATCAAGAATTTGGAATGGACTTATATTCTTCAAACTGTGCTTTCTACTATAATAGACCTACCTATCCCTATGATTGGAGACACTCTAACAAAGACATGGTCTCTAACCTCAAACTCTAACGACCTTCTCTTCTTATATGCGTAACTCTTTTGTCTACTCTATGATATTAAAAGTTTTTTTCTTATGGTTTTTATCTATCTCAAGGTCTGGTCCACTAACTCTAGGCCTATGAGGCTCCTCTTTTCTAGCTCAACCTAACATACTAGGGACCTACACTTCCTCCTATATAATGTCTCATACTGTGCCATCTGAATACTAGAATGATAATTATTATTATAGACAAACTCTATTAAAGGCAAGTATATATCCCAATTACCTTTTAGCTCTAAAATACAAGCCCTCAATATATCTTATAGGGTTTGAATGGTCCTTTCTATTTGACCATCTATCTAAGGGGTGATAGGCTGTGTTAAATCTTAATCTGGTTCTTAAGGCATCTTGTAATGATCTCCAAAAATTCGAAGTGAATCTAAGATTCTTGTTTGATACTATGCTCCTAGGCACATCATGGAGCCTCACTATCTCCTTAATGTACAGCTGGGCTAACTTATCTAGGGTGTAAGTGGCTTTCATAGGTAAGAAATGTGCTTATGTTGTTAATCTATCCATTATCACCCCATTTTGCATCATACCCCAATGATGTCCTAGGTAAACCCATGATAAAATCTATAACCATGCTATACCACTTCCCTCAAGGATATCTAGCAGCTAAAGCAACCTAACTGGCATCTGATATTCTATCTTAACTTTCTAATATACTAGACACTAAGAGATATACTTAGCTATGCCTATTTTTATCCTAGGCCACCAAAACATTTTTTTCAAATCATGGTACATCTTGTTACTTCCTGGATGAATTGTGTACTTACTCTTGTGTGCCTCTTCTAATATTCTTTCTCTAATCCCTGAATTTCTAGGCACATATAGCATATTGTTGTATCTCACTATCCCATCCTCAGACAGACTAAAGTCTGAAGTGTTATCTTAAAACATCTGGGCTCTAAGCTTTCTTACTTGCTCATCTCCTTGTTGAGCATCTCTTATTCGGGCTCTTCAAGTTATTTTTTTATCTAGGTTTCACTCATTAATAATTTCCCCCAATGCACTTGACATGAAAGTTTTATATCCCTGAACCTCTCAATAAGTTCCTACTCCCTAATCATCATGTAGGCTATATGTATGGATTTCCTACTCAGTGCATCTGTAACCATATTAACCTTACTTGGATGGTATTTCAAGGTGAAATCATAATTTTTAAGGAATTCTAACTATCTCCTCTGTCTCATATTTAACTTTTTCTATTCAAATAGATACTTAAGGCTTTTGTGGTAACTATAAATTTCTATGGTGGCTCTATACAGGTAGTGTCTCCATATCTTAAGTGCAAATACCACTGTTACTAGTTCTAAATCATGTGTGGGATAGTTTTCCTCTTAGGGTTTCAACTGTCTAAAAGCATAAGCTACCACTCTACCTCTTGGCATAAGCACACATCCTAACCCTTTCTTTGAGGCATCACTAAAGACTACGAAAGTCTCTCTAAGATCAGGGAGTACTAAAACTGGGATTGTGGTTAACCTATGCTTCAACTCTTGAAAACTATGTTCACATTTCTCATCTTACACAAAAGGTACATTCTTTCTAGTGAGACTAGTCAGAAGCATCACTATTTAAGAAAAGTCCTAAATAAACCTCCTGTGATACCTTACTAAACCTAAGAAGCTCTTGATCTCTGTCACTATCCTAGGTATCTCCCACTAAAGTACCGCCTCTACCTTATAGAGATCTACTATGGCCTTTGCTTGGGAGATCACATGGCCTAAGAATTGTACCTTAGTGAACCAAAACTCACATTTACTAAGTTTAGCATATAATTACTTTTTCTTTCAGGGTCTCTAGGGCTAATCCCAGGTGCTGCTCATGCTCTTCTCTGCTCTTTGAATAGATGAGAATGTCATCTATAAAGACAACTACAAACCTATCTAGGTATGACTTAAACACCTTGTTCATATGGTCTATAAATACCACAGGTGTATTCGTCAACCCAAAGGGTATAACCAGAAACTTATAATGCCTGTATCTTGCTCTAAAAGCTATCTTAGGGATATCTTCAGCCATGATTCTAAGCTGGTGATATCCTGACCTAAGGTCAATCTTAGAAAACACTGATACTTCTACTAGCTGATCTAAGAAGTCATCTATCTTGGGGAGAGAGTACTTGTTCTTAATGGTAAGCTATTCAGTTCTCTATAATCAATATACAGTTTAAGGCTCTCGTATTTCTTTTTTACAAATAAGACTGGAGCTCTCAACAGTGACATATTAGGTCTAACAAAACCCTTCTCTAAAAGCTCTTCTATCTGTTTCTTTAGCTTTGCTAGCTTGGTAGGAGTCATCTTATACGGGGCCTTAGACACTAGACCCACCCTAGGTACAATATCTATAGCAAACTCAACTTCTCTATCTGGGGGTAGTCTGCTAATTTCTTTTGAAAAAACCTCTGGGAACTTTTTTACTATAGGGATCTCATCTATACCTTCTTCTACCTTAACCTGAACTGAAAAGAAAACTAAGAACCCCTGACAACCATGCTCTAGAGACCTCTCAGCCTGGAAGGTAGTCATAAAAGCTAGCTCAATCCTAATACTAAACACAGTTCCACACCAGGTAAAGAAATACACCTGTGATAGCATCAAGTATAGCATTATTTGTAGACATCTTGTTCATTCTAATAATCAGGTCAATATCAATAAGGGGCATGCATATCAGGTCAAGTGTGGTAAAGCAGTGATTAAATTGGACTACACAGTTTAAACAATCATGGGAGGTAATGGAACTATTTCCTACGAGGATAGATATATGTAAATCATATAGCAATATATGCATACTCAGACTTAACCTCCTAGCATAGTCATAGGATATAAAAGAGTGACTAGCACCTGAATCAAATAAGGCATTTACAGAATAATCATTAATCTTAATATTACCTTGAATCAGACTCAGGGATCTGATAGCCTCCTACTACGTTAAGGCGAAGACTCTACTTTGGGTATGTGGTTTAGGTGTAGGAACTACCTTCCTCTGCTATGTAGGCTGTATATAGTCTCTGGCTATATGCCTCGGCCTACCATATCTGTAACAAACATTCTACTTTGCATAGCATGGTCTGCTACCATGATTTCTGCCATATTAATTGCAGGCCGCTGAAGTGGAACTGCCTCTATTGGATTGGGCTGATCTCTTTCTGCCCTTGTTTTTTCTATTCCATTGACCTCTACCACCTCTTTTACTGTTATCGGTGGCTTATGTCTCTTCTTATGGTCTCTTATTCTCAAGGAGGGGAGGTCTAGTACTCAGGACTGTGTGCATCGTCCTCAGGTTCGCTTTTATGACTCTACAAACCTCAACTAAGGCATTGAAGTCCTTAATCCTCTGTGGCACCATCTTGTCTCTGATCTCAGATAACTATCCCTTCTCTAGCTTTTCTGCTTTCCATCTCTCATATCATACTTCTATAAATATGAGAAATATCTAGAGAGCTCTACAAACTTTGCCACATATTAATCCACTGACATCCCCTCAATCTGTCTCATGAGTACAAACTCTAACTCTTTTTGATCTCAAATGGAACTAGGGAAGTACCTTTCATAAAAGGCCTGTAGGAATGTCTCCTAATTGATCGAGAGGTTCCTTGACTTCAATATCAATTTAGTGCTCCTCCACTAATAATTTACTTTTTTTTCTAATTGGAAAATGGCCATCATGGCCTTTTGCTCAGACATACACTCCATCACCTAGAAAATCTTCTCTAACTACATAATTTAGGCCTCTACTTTCTCTGTATTCAGTTCATCATCAAAGGTGAGAGGCCTAAATTTTCTAAACTTGGCTATAGTATGCTATGCAGAGGGCTGCTGTAGGGTAGGATGTGTCTAAGTTAGTGGAGTCTATGAAGTATGTGGGTACTGGCCTAAGGGGACCGCCTTTAAATTCTCAAGATGATCTGAGTGCTGTGGCGGGGGAGGAACAGGCCTTTCACTATGTTTTTGAGCAAGTTGTTCTTGTAATTGTATGATCATAGCTTGTTGCTAATCCAAGCGAGTCATGATAGCCTGCAAGGCTCTTGCCATAGGATCACTGGGCTCTACTCTAGCCACTCTAGGGGGCCTACCTCTACCTTTCTAAGTGTTTATCATCTATTTTGAAACATTTTAAACTCAATTCAGTACAAAATAGGAACACACGCTACAGTTTCACACTCATCTCATCCATATGCAATGCATTCATAGCTAACAAGTGACATTCTCAAATCATAACCCACCTTAGAATTTATAAACCATAGCTTTAATACCAAAATGTAATACCATACTCATTAGGCTTTCCTTCCCTTTACCCATGCTTAGCTTTATTCACTTTGGAAGAGAATCAATATATTTAATAGCATTAAAATGTGTTACATAAGGCTTTAAAAATTTATCTTATATTCCATGGACCACATAAACTCATCAATATCATTCTCTATCCATAACGTATCCATACAATTTGAAAACATTACATTTCATCTCATGCAACTTGGATTTAGAACCAAGCTTCACCAAAAACTACATTTGCTCTCGGGTTAGTGTCACAGGTTTCCAATGTGAACTTTGAAAATTTATATCTAATTTTAGAAAATTGAAATCAAGCATATGATAGCTTTCTAGAAAGTTTTAGATGTTAACTAATGATAAAAATAATTCTAGACTAAAACATAATCATTTAACCCATGAAAATTGATGAAACAATACCAAAGGTCGAACTACATTATTGGTACTGTCATACCACTTTAAAAGTTCTCTCTCTATAAACCCCTAATTAGGGTGCTCTCAAGTGCTATAAAAGCTTATCATGTCTGGTTTATGCCTGTAAAATTTCATAAGTATTGGATATCATTTGACCCTAAGATGACACAAAGGAAGAAACTGACCATATGAATAGTACTGTTACCATTTTTGCAAACTTTTTTCAACTTTGAAAAATTATAATAAATTATCTAAAGCTCCACATTGAATGCTTTTTAGGTCTATGAAGATTTTTAGATAAGACCTATATTCATGCTAAATTTCATAGGGAAATTTGTCCATTTGGTCAGTTATGGTTTAGCTCAAATTTTGGTCATTTTTGGAACCATCAATGGTTAATTTGGCACTAAATGGTCTTAAACTCATTCCATAACCATTTGGGCATATCCAAAAGTATAAACACAACCTATATAAGCTTTCCAAGTGGTCCAAATCACCATGCATCTCAAAATCACTTCCTAATATGCATAGACATATAAGGACTCATAGACACATCTAGGCCTTTAGATGTCAAAAACATACATACTAGCACATACGACTCCAAAATCTTTTTTTTCATCATAAATACATGTTGTTACATATGTTCAAGGGCTTACATTATATATAAATCATATGATTACACATTTTGACATCAAAATGCTATTAAAAAGCTTATTTTTCTACTTCATTGTCAAGGTCTTAGTCTTCAAGATTGTTGGCTTCCATTTCTTGGACCACTTGGTTCACCTAGACATAGTTAGACATTTTTGGGGAGAAGAGTAAGATTTCAAGAATCTCAATAGCTCTTAATCCTTTTAAACATACATAATGGATACTAAAACATGTCAAAGAATGTATGTATGGCATATAGGCAGCATACATAAAGTATTTCCGATGTTCAAGAAGCTCTTACACATCATACATAGGCTCTTAAGGCATTGGTTTAGCCTTACCCAATTTTTCTTAAGACTTTTAGATTTGTCTTACTCTTTTTCAAGAGATTTTTGACTAAGCCTCACTCTTATTGAAACTTTTGGCTTTGTCTCACCCAATTCTAGGGACTTTGGCTCATCCTCACCCTTACTAAAGGACTTTTAGCATTACCATACTCAGTCAAGCCAAAATATATTCATAAACTCATTTTAAAATGCATAATGGTACCATAGCAAGTAAGCAATAGCTAGCAACATGTTTCATAGTTCAAACATACATAAAAACACTCAAAGGCAAGCACACATCCAAGCCATGCATGTGAGAAAGGTTAGAGAGCTACATTAAAACAAGAAAGCAAACTTTTTCCTTGATTACTTTTCCCCTCTTTCAACCACACACTTGCAATGAGGTGGAGCTTGATTCCTTTGGCCTAAATACATCAAATGGGACCCCATTACATCATTGGAACAAGTTTTGACATCACACACTTTCTATGTTAAGCTACTTTGTTCTATTGCTCAATTATGGTTCCATACAAGGCATACTAAAGCAACTATAGAAATTCATGATCTTGGCTCATTTTTCTCCTTCAATTTAAGTCTCTTGACTCTATTTAGACTCCTTTGAGTTATCACACATTCATTTTAAAGAATCTACCTATGAGTTACTTTTTTATATCTCATTATGGAGCCTACACCTCCATCTCACGCAGCTAGACTTTTTAAATTTTTTTCAAAGCTTTCTTTGATGTTCATCTATCATATCTAGTCCCATTCTAGGCTTAAAATTTTTTTGAAACACTCCCTAGGTGCTTTCGATGGTCTAGGCCAAGACATGAGCATGGTATAAAGCCCATGGACTTTTTCAATTTTCCTTGAAAGGAATGGTATTTGGGAGGTTTCTTAGATGTCTTAGGAACTCAATTAAGTTCTCACATAAGCTAGAACATCTTTGAAAGATATTAGATTTTGCCATTTGTCTAAGAATCCTTAGGTTCTCATTCTTAAATTCTAGTGGTTTTCTTTTAAATTTCATTGCATTTACTAGTTTCCCATACTCTAAAACCTAGGTTTCTTGCTTGGTCTTGGTTAGAAATTAATCCCTTCCATATGCTCTCCTCATGGCCAAACCATCACCCAAGAAGAACAAGGAAAAGCTATAAAGTTACCTTGATTCCTTAGCTTTTTCAAGAGCTCTCTCCTGTGCTATAGGCTTCTCCTTCAATATCTAATCTCCTCCCTCTGAACTAGACCCAAAACAGTCCCAAATCAAACACCCAAAACTATAGAAAGAAAGAAAAGAAAGAGGAGAACAACAATTGTGAAGGAAGAACCATGAAATTCTATGATTTTCTTACCTTTTCCCCTTGGCTTTTCCTCTTCTTCTTCCCCTCCTCTTGTGTGTTATATTCTACTAGCCTTTCCTCTATTTTGGATAGAACCAAAGTCAGTTAAAAGATGGGGAAGAGATGGAACGTGTTTTATGGAGCTAATGAGTCACTTTAGTAACTTTTTTACTTTGCATTTTAGTCCTTTTTCTTAGTTCCTTTCATTTAGGCTCAATTCTACTCCTTTTTGAAATTTGCCTTTTGCATCACAATATTTAGGCTCTCAAATTGTAAATTAGCTTTGGTTTCACTCAAAAAAGATTTAAAATCATTCCGAACCATTTGGTCAAAGTTTCTGTCAACTGACAGCTGAAATCGCTCACAAAAGGTGTTTTAATTATTCTAGGGATTCCCATGGTTTTCAGAACTTTTGAGAACCTAAAAAATTTAAAATTTTCTTTAAAAAGCCCTCCTATGAGTTTTCCAAAATTGCCAAAAATAATGAAAATGCTTTAACTTTCTTTTACAAACTTTTTAGCTCATCTTACTCGGATTTCTAGGCAACTTAAACTTCAAATTCTCAATTTTTTTATTATTTAAAATTTTATGCTAATTTTATTTGGCCTTAAATCATTCATTTAAGAGGACTTAATTTTAATAACTGACTCATTTATGACGTTTCAACGAAAACTAAATGTTACAATATGTGCCTTACATCAAAATTTTAAGAATATGTTTAAAACATCAATCACAAAAACATTCAAAATGATTAAACCAAGACAAAAACAATATTACTTCTACTAACCAAGTGTATCAAAAGAACTCAATGTACCCATTTTTTCCATATGTCCTTTAAAGGATATGGGTCTTAAACCCTTGGTTAACAGCTAACATGCATTTAACATTAATATGCCTAATTGATATATCTCAATTTTTCACAAAATTTTTAATGGCTAGATACTTCAACTTTAGGTGTTTTGGTCCAATGAATGTTTTATTATTCTTTGTAAAAAAAATATTGCAGCTCTATTATCATAATTATCATAATAAATTGTGAGAGATCTAAAGATACAATTAACAATCAAAAAGACCCATTTTTTTTATTTTAAGAAAAAATATAATACCTTTGTTATTGGTAAATAAATAAGATTTCTACTACATAAGCAATGTCAAGTATAGCGTAAACTTGAGTAGACATCAAGCTTCCCATTGCATTATCATAAGATATGCTTCTCATTTGATTCTTTTCAAGTTCGTTTTTGGGACATTGACTTTACCAAATTTATCACCCTTCATGATAGGGACATTACCATCTTATATAGAACATTTCAAGGATGTGATTAATATATGCCTTTTAAAACAAGCCTAGTAAACAATAAGATCTTTCCCTATGAATTATAATCCAAACAAATGATTTCTTTCTTAAATCCTTCATATCAAAGATTTTAGCCAACATTTGCTTAGACTCACCATGTCACTACAAGCTAGTAAGATATAATCAATGTATAAAAACCCAAAGAAGTCACCACATTATCAAATTTTTTATACCACTAAAAGAAAGCTTGTTTTGAGCCATAAATAGACTTCCCTAACTTGCAAACTAAATGCTCTCTCTCACATTCT
Organism: Erythrophleum ivorense; assembly: GCA_026724425.1. Lineage (NCBI taxonomy): Eukaryota > Viridiplantae > Streptophyta > Magnoliopsida > Fabales > Fabaceae > Erythrophleum > Erythrophleum ivorense. The sequence continues at coordinate 10,582 of JAIUCV010001484.1, forward strand.
TGAAAATCCTATATCCATTGATTCAATTCTAGATTAAAATAAGTCATTAAAGCCATGATTATTCTAAAAGAATCATATTATCCTATAGCATCAATGACACTTGGTATTATCATATTAGATACTTGGTCTTATCATATTTAAGACTATGCTTACTTGCTATTAAAAGAATTTTTAGATGATATGAGAAAAAAAAAATTTTGTAATCAATTCCTTCCTTTTGAGTGAAACCTTTAGCCACTAACCTAACTTTGAAATGTTCAATTTTACCCTTTAAGCCCTTTCAATTTTGTAAACTTTTTTGCACATAATAACCTTACAACTTATAAGTTTAACAAGTTCCCACACATTAGGTAGGATCTTTTCACTTATAGCTTTCATCAGTTCATTTAATTGGGGATAAGTTTTAGCATTTTGTTTGTAGTAGGTCAATAACATGTCTCATATCATAATCATTTTCACTAAGGTATGAAGGATTAATTGTGGATTTCCATGATCTCATTGATCTCTTTATCAGTATTTCCTTAATAAGCTGAACTGGTTGAGTATTCGCAATAGGAGCTAAAGCATTACCATCTTATATTTCTAGCTCTATCTTATCAACAAGTTCATATATAATACTCTCATATGGTGTATGCAATGAAACAAAGATAGTTTCACCCACTTCTTAGTCAGGATAAATGTCTTAACCATGGTGAATATGAGGAACATCCATATCTAAAAATGTAGTTTTATTTTATTACTTCACCCTGAATAATAAAACTTGTATCCCTCAGCATGTTCTAGATACCAATGAAATTAAAAAAAAAAAAACCAAAGATAACCCATGTTTGAAAATGGTCACCTTATAGGTATTCAAGCAAGTTGGTTCTACTCATCGTATTTCTCATCATATCTTCAAGGGTATGGTCACGCCTTTTGGCCTTCACATTTTGTTTAGGACTACCAAATATGATATATTGTACAATAATGCCATATTCTTGTAAGTGATAAATCCCTAATTTATCATATTTTTCTCATTATTTTAAGGTACTTATCATATGAATATTGAATTTATTTTATATTTTTGGTGTATAAAATTAATAATTTTTTTAATTTAATATTTAGTAAGTTTTGGTTTTATTTTTGCATTAGTTGAGTATAAATTGTGTTTTATGTTTTTATTTGATTTTTAGACTGTTAAGTTATTTAATTTTTGTTAATAGATTATAAATAGTAATTAAATGGATTTTATGTTTTTGTAAGGTTAAAAATACAATTAAAAAACAAGTTTAGAAGTTTCAAAATACATAGCAATAAAAGTTAAAAATATTTGATTAAAAAAGGGATAAAAGGAAAAATTAAAAAAGGAAAAAGATGGCACTTACAAGCGTTGCTATAAAAAATGCAACATTACAGTGACAAAAATAAGAACCACGGCACCTAATCACAAAACCAAATCTACCTAGGCATAAAAATTCTATGTCGTGATGCTCTTAATTGTTGCAAATAAAACTTTCATGTCACCATAGCACTTTTTCAAAAAAAATAAAAAAATGCATTATTTTTAGCTATTTTTGTGAGGGTTTAACCATTTCTTCAAGGAAGCTGCCACTTTGAACATTTTAGGGAGGGAAAAGAGGGGTTTGGAGCTTTATTTGTCACAAGCAAAGCTTGGGTTTGAGGAAAATCATTAATTAAATTAATTTTTCTCTTCTTCCCTTATTTTTCCTTGTATTTCTTGGCCCATTTAGTTTATATTTTGCTCTTAATGTTGTAATTCTTTGTAGTTATGAGCTAAACTTATTAATTTAGAACTATGATGAACTTTAGCTTGTAATATGTTATAATTACTTTATTTATTTGCAATTAATGTTAGATTTATTTACTCAATCTTTATGGTTCACATTTCTAAAGTGTGAAAACTATTAGATGATTTGGATAACTTAAATGAACTTAAAAAAGAGATTGTAGGATAGTGTGGGTTCATGAAATTAAGTGGATTAATTCACTTGTAGGTTAAGAATATACTTGCTAGTCTCATATAGTAATGTTATGAACTATTTTTTATAAAACCTCTAAATCAATTATATAAGAACTTATGTATTAGTTAGGGAGATGTCTATAGGTAATTCATAAGATGTTTGTAGGTAAATTAGAGTCCTACACTACTATTCATATTAAAAGTAAGATGAAGAGAGGTAATTAGTTTATATGAAATGTCAAGGGGAATTACCATCTTAAACCCTTTTGCTTTTCAATTTCATCTAAAATAGTGTCTTTTATTTATTTATTTATTTTTATGTTTTTTTTAATTTCTTATCACCTTTATTGTTGGCTTCATTTAGATTAAAATGTACAATTTTAGTAATTAGCAATTACCTTAGCAACAAATTTTTATGGAAATGATATTGTATTCATCACTCTACTATTGTTGTGATAAGTATACTTACATGTATGCCTTCAAAAAGTAACAAGTTTTTGGTGCCATTGTTGAGGATGTGTTCACAAGATTTTTGCTAATATTAATACAAAGCTCACTAGATCTGTAGTTAAGCCTTATATAGTTTTCTTTTTGTTTCAAGTCTTTTAGTTTGTGTTTTGTTTTTGTATTGATGTTTTTTATTTTTGTGTTTAGTTTTAGTTTTTGTTGTTTTTGTGTTTAGTTTTAATTTCTGTTATTTTTGTTTGTAATTATGGATTATCCTTGAATGACAAAAAGGGCAACTAGTGAGTATAAACTTGATATCATGATCAAATGGCAAATTTTGATAGGAGGTTTGATAACTCTAATTTGAACATTAGTTATGCTACTTATGTTAGTAATTCTCAATACTTGTACATGACTTGTGATAATTTACTATAGAGAGCAATGCCCATATAATGTAGAAAATGTATAGACAGAGGGTGATTTCAATAAGAATCAAAATAATTTTTGTAAGAACACTTATATTCCTAAATGGATTTGTGATCAAAGTTTTCTTAGAATCAATGTCAAGATTGTCCATGATATGCAACATATCCATCCCACCCTCCCAATTTCTAACTATAAGATGAAATATGTAATACCTCGACCTCTTACCATATACACAATGGTCTCATGGTCTATCCCAATCCATCTATAGCATATTAAGCAACATTTACAGGGAAGTCAATGTTTTCTTTTATGAAAAGTTACATGATTGGAAGACCATATTCATGATTTATGGCTTTAGGGACCATGTGAACTTATCAACATTATTTCTTATCCATATCATATTCATTTAAGTCATAAACATCACATTTGGTCTCATTCATTTCGGGTTTGGAACCATATCACACAAAAACCATAATTTTTCCTTGAGTTCCATGTTCCAACTTTCTGACATCAACTTTGGAAAATCATAATTAATTTTACAAAAATCAAAATCAAGCAAATGATAGCTTTCTAGAAATTCTTGAATGTCAAATATAGGTTAAAAATCATCCAGCTCATGAACACATCAATTAGACCATGACTGATAATATAATAGCACCAAAAGTCCAGTTGCCTAGGTTTGCTATCACAAGTTTCTGATATAAATTTTAAAAATTCATAACTAATTTTAGAAAAATCAAAACCTAGAAACCATACCATTTGGAAAATCTATGGATGCCTACTTTCAAATGAAAATATTTCTAGATCAAGCAAATGGCGTTTAGCCCATTAAAATCGATGGAACAATATTGGAGGTCTGCCTGCATTACTAGTACTGACCACCAAGTTCAAAAATTCATATCTCCCTCAATCTAAATCCAAATGAGGTGTTCTTAATGGATACAGAAATTTTATTATGTCTAGTTTATGGTTGTAAAATTTTAGGGGAATTGGATAATAGTTAGCCCTCATATGACATAGGAGAAGAAACTAACTATATGAATAATGCTATTACCCTTTCAACAACTTTTCCCTAAATTTGAAAATTCATAATTAATTCTCTAAAGCTCCAAATAATATATCTTGGAATCTACAAAAATATTTAAATGAGACCTATATTTAGGCCATATTTCATGAGAAAATTCGTTCATTTAGTCAGTTTATGACATAAGATGCCAAAATAGGCTTTATGGCACCAAATAAGGTCAAATTTATACCAAATGCTCTTCTACCTTGGCCATAACCTCTTGAGCACGTGAGAATGGTAAAAAATAGCACGAGAAACTTATCCAAGAGATCTAATTTTCCATACATCATAAAACTACTTCCTCACTTGTTCATATATATAAGATTTCATAACCTATATTAGGCATATGGATATCAAGAACATGCATACTCATTCCTATGGTTCCAAAACTAGTACACACATGTTATATTCAAGCATTTACATGTATTCAAGTGTTTATATATCATATACAACATATGGTTACATCATTTGACACTAATATGTCAACAAAATGACTATATAGCAACTTCCTTATCAAAGTCCTTGTCTTTATAAGCGGTAGCTTCCATTCCTTGGCTCAATTGGCCCAATAGACATAGTTAGACATTGGAGGGGGAAGAGTAAGATTCTAAAAATCTCAATAGCTCTTAAACTTTTCAATCATACATAGTAGTCATATTTTCAAGTCCAAGAATGTATATATGAACATTAAGCTACTAATCACCATACATAAATTCATTTTCATGTACAAGAAGCTCATACATATCATACATTAGCTTTCAAGAGCATTGGTTTAGGATCACCCCCTGTCCTTAGGACTTTTAAACTTGCCTCACCCATTTTCAAGGGACTTTTGACTAAGTCTTACTCTTCTTGAGACTTTTGGCTTCGTCTCACCCAATCCTAGGGACTTTTGGTTTATCCTCACCTTTACTAAGGGACTTTTGGCTTCACTAAGCTCATTCAAGCTTTAACACATTCATAAAACACACTTTATGCATATAATGGTACCATGGCATGTATAAAATAGATATACACATTTCTCATGGCATAAACATACATACACACATCCAAAGACATAAAAACAACAAAAAATGCATGAGAGAAAGGTTAAAGAGCTACCTTGGAGTCAATGCCACACATTTTTCCATTAAAGTCTCCCCCCTCCTTCTCAGCCAAGACTTGCTATTATGACCTTTGGTTTCCTTGGCCTAGACACACCAAATGAGGCATATTTAGGTCATGGGAAATAAGCCTTTACTTCTCTCAAGTACTATACTATGTGACTTTCTCATATGGTTCCATTATACTTCCATATAAGTAATAATGAAGCAACTCTTAAAATTCATGATCTTGGCTCCCATTTCCTATTCATTCAAGGTATCTTGAATATGTAAGACCTTATATTTCTAACTCATTTTCATACACATTTGCATGCTCATATGATACATTCCATGAAGGAAATGAGAAAATTTCATTAAAATAATACATTTCTTTGCATTACGTTATGTATAAAAATTTTATTCGGTGTCATGTGGACCTTGTGAGCTCATACAATACATTCCCATATTTAATTATATGAATGCAACTCATTCCCATTATAAAAATTGGCCTACACCTCAAGGAACTCGAAGGAATGCATGAAATATACATATATAATTTCGGCCAAATTTTGCCTTTTTTCTGTCACAACTTTGAAAAATTATAACTAATTTTAGAAAAATTCAAATCATACATTCTTGGCCTTTTTGGAAAGCTACAAATGTCTACTTCATACTAGAAATATGTCTAGACCATAATATCCAACATAGAGGACGTTTGACATTCGAAAGGTCTAGAAGTCAAACTGTCCACTGGTGCTGTCACAGATTTCTATAGCAAAGTTCAAAAATTTCCAATTAATTCCACAAAAATTTAATCCATGCAAATCATACCAATATGGAAATCTGTGGATGTTATCTAGAGGGAAAAAATAACTCTAGACCATATCAGGCACCAACAGAGCTTGAAATTCAATCAAACATTAACTGAGGTTGGGTGGAGTTCCTGATACTGGACAGATTTTTTAAAATTCATATCTCCCTCTCTAGACATCCAAATGAGGTGATTTCAGTTGGTACAAGTCACTGGAATTTCTAGTTTCTTTGTATAAAATTTTGTGGTAATTGGACATCATTTGAGCCCTGTGTGACAGATTACATTTTTAGACCTGAGTGAACAGTGACATGACCAAAACCAGAAAATTTGCCAACTTTGAAAATTCATCAAATATTCTGTAGACCTATGAAAATTATATTCTTTAGCTTCCCAAAAATCTCTTAACAAGCTCTAATTGCATGTGAAATCTTAGATCAAGAAGAGCTCATCTGTGCAAAAAGTGATATAGGGTTCCATTATGGTTAATTTTGACTCTATATAGGATACCAAAATATCCAAATGACTTTCCCTAGGGTTTGGCACCTCTTGGGTAAGTCTAAAAGCATAATTAGGACTTGTGTAAACTACCCAAATGGTCCCAAACTCCATGTCTCTCATTTTGGCTATGCCACTTGCAATTATACATACTTACATCAAACTTCCAAGAAGCATGACTTAGCATCACACACTCAAATTACATTCTAGCATCCATATATCATATCCTCTCATTTATACATCACATATTAGTATAATTACACATGTTCATAACTTCATAAGACATATACATTCATGCATTACAACATATGCCATTCTTATAGCCTTAAAGTACAAAATTTTCACATTTTAATGTCATTCCTTCGTCTCTCATGTGGTTGACTCCCATTGCCTTGCTCTTTGGGTCCACCTAGCATATTAGAACATTGGAGAGAAGGGGATGAGATTCAAAAATTTTTGATAGCTCATCTCCCATTCAATCATACATAATATATGCAAGCAAGTCTCATAGATGCATGTATGGTCATGTAGACATGTGTAAACATTCAAGAGACACTTTTATCATTTGAGAAAGTTATACATAGCATACAAAGGCTTGCCAAGCAAGTGGATTGGCCTCACCCAATTTCTTGTGGATATTGGACTTGCCTCACCCATTCTTTAAGACATTCTTGGACTCAACCATGCTCTTAGGAGTCTATCTTGCTTTCAGGAGATTCTTTGCTTTGTCTTAACCAATCTTAAGGGTTCTTGGCTCATCCTCACCATGGTTAAGGGTTCTTGGCCTCACTACACTCAAACAAACCCAAGCGCACATCATAAACATCATATAAAACATAATATGTCATCATAAAACTATGGCATATGAAATCATGCTATCATACTTTTCATGGCTTGAAAATATACATATACACATTCTAAGATAAGCTAAGCATACATCCATGCATGAGAGAAGGTGGAGAGAGCTACCTTGTACACAATTACACACTTTTTCCTTTGAATCCAAGCTTCCCTTTTCGGCCACACACACGCAAAAGTGTGGAGAAGTTTTCTCTTGGCCTAAACACAATTTATGGAAGCCAATTAGGTTTATGAACTCAATTCTAAGGCCATACAATTTGCTTAGATGCTAGGTCTATAATCTCATTATGGTTCCATAATTGCACCTAATGAAGCAACACCTCTCAAATAAATTATAGGCTCCATTCTTTCCTTTCAAATATGGTTCTTGACTCTTTTTAAGCCTCTTGAAGTCATCACACAATTAAAACCAAGAGCCTAACTACATGTTACATCTTTAGGTCATAATATAGAACCTAAAGCACCAATTCATTTTCTATGGGTTCTAAATTTTTTCCAAGGCCTCCCCTCATTTTCATTTATTATATATGACTTAAGAATGGGTTTAGAAAAATTTAAAACTCTCCCTAGCTATCCTAACCTACTTAGGCCAAGACAAGGAGCATTTTTGGCTTCCTTGGAGCTTTCTTTGTTTTCTCAAGGGAAGATGCATGTGGGAAGCCTCTTAGGGATCTTAGGAACTTATTAAAACTCTTATTTAGGTCTAGGAATCATCATACAAAATCAGATTTTACAAGGTGCACTTAAAACCCTAGGTTTTGCATCTTGAAATCTAATAGTTTTTTGTTAGTTCTATTTGCATATTCTTAATCTCTACACCTTTTTTACTTAGATTCATCCTTGGTTCTGTCTAAAAATCAGATCCTCCTAGGGTTCTTTAGGTGTGGCGAAATGGAGAAGAAAATGGAATCAAAAGTAGCAACCATAGGAAGAGAAATTACCTAGTTTTCTTGCTTGAATCTTGCTTTCTCCGAGCTCCTCTCTTCAAATCCAAAATTTCCCTTAAGTTTCTCCCTTAAATCCAATTTTTAAACTTCATTTCAATCAAAGAAAACAAAGGAGAATGAAGGAGAGGAGGTGTGGATGGAAGAAAGCATGAAAAACTACTATGAAACCATACTTTAAAGCTTGGATTTCTTCTCTTCTTCTTCCTCCCTTGGTGCGCCTAAATCCCTAACTCTCTTCTTTGAAATTGGGCAGAAAGTTCTGAGTCTAAATGACAGAGAGAGTGGGGTGCCACCTATATATAGGGGAAGGAGGAAGCATTTTTCAAAAATTTCCATTTTGGCCTTCATTCTTTGCATTTTCGTTTCTCCTTCGTTTTAGCTCCTTTTTTAAAACCGTCTTTTCCATTATAAAATTAAGGTTCTCAATTTAGTAAAATGCCTTTGGAATCACTCAAATTGGAGATAAAACATTCTCGAACAAATCTATCAAAGTTTGAGTGTACTGACGTTGGAAAACGTCCACCGGAGGGGATTTAATTGTTCCAAAGCTTCCCATGGTTTTCAGGGCCTCTGAGAACCCCAAAGAACTTAAAACTTTTATTTAAAAGGCCCTTCAAGGTGAATTCCAAAAATTACTCAAAATTACGAAAATACCATTACGTTTCGTAAGATTTCTGTCAAAATTTGTTTCTTCATTCTAGCTCTATTTTTCCTTCCTTCTGAGGCTAAGATTCTCATTTTTGGGAGTCTAGAATGTTACTCAAATTTTTTGGGACCTTAACTAATTCATTTCAGGAGACTTGCTTTGAAAACACATTTGTTTTTGTTGTTTAACGATAATCAGACATTACAATTCTCTCCCCTTTAAAAAAATTTCGTCCTCAAAATTTAGATAACATACCTCATGAAAAGAGTTCTAAATATTTCTTTCTCATATCATCCTCTAGCTCCCAGGTAGCTTCTTCAGGAGTTAACCCCTTCCAAACTACTTTCACCAGCAGTATCGTCTTATTCCATAACTGTTTGAGTCTAATGTCTACGATCCGATCTAGTGACATTATATATGATAGATCATCCTATAATTGCACATTCTCATATTCTATGACATGTGAGGGGTTAGGCTAGTACTTTTCAACTATGAAACATGGAATACATTGTGGCCTTAGCTTAAGTTTGGGGGAAGGCCTAGTCTGTAAGCCACAGGTCCTACTTTATTAAGAATCTAGAATGGGCCTATGTACTTTGGATTGAGCTTTTCACTTTTGATGGACTGACCTATCCCTGTGACTGGAGACACTCTAATGAAGACATAGTCTCCAATCTCAAACTCTAATGGCTGTCTATGTTTATCTGCATAACTTTTTTATCTACTTTGGGCCGTTAGGAGTTTCTTTCTAATAGTTTCTATTTGTCTGAAAGTCTGATCCACTAACTCTGGGCCTATAAGGCTCTGCTTTCCTAGCTCAACCCAACATATCGGAGACCTACACTTCCTCCCATACAATGCCTCATACGGTACCATCTATATACTTGCATGATAACTGTTATTATAGGTAAACTTTGCTAGAGGTGAGCAGGTATCCCAGTCTCCTTTCATTTCTAACACACACACCCTTAACATGTCCTCTAAGGTTTGGATGGTTCTCTCCATTTGTCCATCTGTCTGAGGGTGATGGGTCATGCTAAATCTGAGTCTGGTATCTAGAGTATCCAGCAATGATCTCTAGAAATTCAATGTGAATCTGGGATCTCTATCTAAAATTATACTCCTAGGCATGCCATGCGGTCTAACTATCTCCCTGATGTACAGCTAGGCTAACTTATTTAGGGTATAAGTGGCTTTTATAGGTAAAAAATGTGCTAACTTTGTTAACCTATCCACTATTACCCATATTGCATCATACCCTAATAATGTCATGAGTAAACCCATAACAAGATCCATGACTATGCTATCCCATTTCCATTATGGATATCTAGGGGTTAAAGTAACCCAACTAATTTTTAGTGTTCTATTTTCACTCTCTAGCATACTAGATATCGAGAGACATACTCTGCTATGTTTGTTTTCATTCTAGGCCACCAGAACATTTTCTTTAAATCTTGGTACATTTTATTACTGCCCGGATTAGTGGTATACTTGCTCTTATGTGCCTCATCTAATATTTTCTCTCTGATTTATATATTTCTAGGCACATACAGCCTATCCCTGTATCTCACTATGTCATCCTCAGATAGATTGAACTCATGTATGTTACCCTGGGCTATTTGGGCTCTACTTTTACTTATATAGTCATCTGTTTGCTGAGTCTCTCTTATCTGATCCCTCAGGTCATTTTCTATTTGAGCTTCACTCATTAATAGCTTACTTGAATACACCTCACATGAGAGTCTCATATCTCTGAATCTTTCAATCAATTCTTGCTCTCAGATCATCATACAGGCCATGTGTATGGATTTTCTACTTAGGGCATCAGTTACCACATTAGCCTTACCGGGATGGTATTTCAATATGAAATCATAATCTTTCAAAACTTTTAACCATCTTCGCTACCTCATATTCAACTCTTTCTGTTCAAATAAATATTTAAGACTCTTGTGGTCATTGTAAATTTCTATAGTTGCCCCATATAAGTAGTATCTCCATATTTTTAAAGCAAATACCACTATGGCTAACTTTAGGTCGTGTGTGGAGTAGTTTTCCTCATGAGGTTTCAACTGTCTAGAAGCATAAGCTAGCACTCGGCCTTTCTGCATAAGCACACATCCTAACCCTTTCTTAGAGGCATCACTGTACATTATAAAAGTTTCTCTAGGGTCAGGGAGTACTAAAACTGGGGCCATGGTTAACTTATGCTTTAATTCCTGAAAACTACTCTTACATTTCTTATTCCACACAAACGGTACATTCTTTCTGGTAAGCCAGGTCAGTGGCATCGCTATCTAAGAAAAGCCCTGAATGAACCTCCTATAATAACCTACTAAACGTAGAAAGCTCTTAATCTCTGTCACTATCCTAGGTCTCTCCCATTGTAATACTGCCTCTACCTTATGGGGATCTACTGCAACCCCTGCCTGGGAGATTACATGACCTAGAAATTGAACTTCGGTGAGTCAGAACTCACATTTACTAAGTTTAGCATACAATTGTCTTTCTCTTAGGGTTTTCAAGGTTAATCTCAAGTGCTGCTCATGTTCCTCTCTACTTTTTGAGTAGATAAGGATGTCATCTATGAAGACAACTATAAATCTATCTAAATATTGCCTAAAGACTCTATTCATGTAATCCATGAATACTGCAGGTGCATTCGTCAACCCGAAAAGCATAACTAAAAATTTATAGTGCCTATATCTAGTTCTAAAAGTTATTTTGGGAACATCCTCAACCTTTATTCTAAGCTAGTGATATCCCGACCTAAGGTCTATCTTGGAAAACATTGATGCTCCTACCAACTGATCTAGGAGGTCATCTATGTAAGGAAGAGGATACTTATTCTTAATAGTTATCTTATTGAGTTCCCGATAATCTATACATAGCCTAAGGCTCCTGTCTTTCTTTTTTACGAATAAGACTGGAGCTCCCCATGACGAGACAATGGGTCTGATAAAACTCTTTTCTAAGAGCTCTTCTATCTATTTCTTAAGCTCAGCTAGCTCAGTGGGGGTCATCCTATACAGGGCTTTAGACACTGGACCTACCCTAAGTATAATGTCTATAGGAAACTCTACCTCTCTCTCTGGGGGTAGTTCGCTAATCTCTCTAGGGAATACCTCTGGAAACTCCCTCACTACGGGAATCTCATTTATACCCTTTTCAACCTCAGCCTGAACTGAAAAGAAAACTAGATACCCTTGACAACCATGCCCTAAAGATCTCTCAGCCTAGGAGGTGGTCATAACAGATAACTCAGCCCTCATACTAGGCACAGTCCCACATTCAGGTAAAGTAATGCATCTGTGACTACAATCTAGTGTGGCGTTATTTGCAGACATCTAATTTATGCCAATAATCACATCAATATCAGACATACAGATCAAATCAATGGTGGTAAGGTAATAATTAAATTGGATCACACAATTTAAACAAGCATGGGAGGTAATGGCTCAGTTTCATGTGGGGGTAGATACATGCAAATCATATGGAAGGGTATGCATACTCAGACCTAACCTCTTATCACAGTCATATGATATAAAAGAATGGCTAGCACCTAAATCAAATAATGCAATTACAAAAAAATTATTTATTCTAATAGTACCTTGAATCAGACTTGGGGACTGGCTAGCCTCCTACTGTGACAGGGCAAAGACTCTACCTTAGGTCTGAGGTCTGGGAAGAGGAGCTATCTCCCTCTACTAGGGAATCGGTAGAGGAGCCTGTGTGCAATCTTTGGCCATATGTCCTGGCCTACCACACCTGAAACATACGTTCTGTCCCGCGTAGCACGATCTAGTGCCGTGGTTTTTGCCACACTGAAGACATATGATAGGTGTGAAACTGCCTCTGCTAGATTGATTCCTCCATCTCTTTCCCTTTCGACCCTACTGGCCTCTGCCACCTCTCCTACTAGTCACTGCAGCATGTGATCCCACTTTAGGTCTCTTGGGCTCAAGAAGGGGTGGTCTAGCACTGGAGGTAGGTCGCATCATCTTGAGATTCATCTCTGTCACGCTGCATACCTCAACTAGGGTGTTAAAGTGCCTAATTCTCTATGGCACTACCCTATCTCTGATCTCAAAGAGCAGGCTTTCTCCAATCTGTTTGCTCTCCACCTCTCATCATCATGTCTCTGTAGATAGGAGGAGTATCGGGAGAACTCTACTAACTTTGCTACATACTGGTCTACAGATGCCTACTTCAAGAGAATAAATTCTGATTCTTTCTCATCCCTGATTAAACTGGGGAAGCATTTCTCGTGGAATACCAAGAGGAATGCCTCCCATGGAATTGGGGAGTTCCTCGCCCTCAGAATAGACTCGGTGCCTTTCCACCAATAATCTGCTTCTTTTTATAGCTGGAAGACAGCCATCTTGGCTTTCTATTCAGATGTACAGTCTATCACATTGAATATCTTTTCTAGCTGCATAATCCAGGCCTAAACTTTATCTGAATTCATCTCACCATCAAAGGTGGGAGGCCTGAACTTTTCAAACTGAGTAATGATCTTTCTGGTCGAGGGCTGCTGCTGTGCAGGAGGCGTCTAAGCTGGTGGCCAACATCTCAAGGAACTCAAAGGATTTCATGAAATATACATATATAATATTGGCCAGATTTTGCCTCTTTTTTGTCACAACTTTGAAAAATTATAACTAATTCTTAAAAAATCCAAATTATGCATTCTTGGCCTCTTTGGAATGTCTATATCATACTAAAAATATGTCCAGACCATAACATCAAACACAGAGGACGTTTAACATTCGAAAATGTTCAGAGGTCAAACTGTCCACTGGTGCTGTTATAGATTTCTGCAGCAAAGTTTAAAAATATCTAATTAATTCCACAAAAATTCAATCTATGCAAATGATACCAATATGAAAATATATGGATGTTATCTAGAGGAAAAAAATAACTCCAGACCAGCTCAGGCACCCACAAACCCCGAAATTCAATCAAATATTAACTGAGGTTGGGTGGAGTTCCTGATACTGGACAAATTCTTTGAAAATTCATCTCCCTCTCTAGACATCCAAATGAGGTGCTTCTAGTTGGTACAAGTCACTGGGAATTTCTAGTTTCTCAGTATAAAATTTTGTGACAATTGGACATCATTTGAGCCCTGCGTCACATATTACATTTTAGAACTTGAGTGAATAGTGACATGACCAAAACTAAAAAATTTTCCAACTTTGAAAATTCATCAAATATTCTATAGACCTTTAAAAATTATGTTCTTTAGCTTCTTGAAAAGATCTTAACAAGCTCTAATTTCATACAAAATCTCAGATCAAGAAGAGCTCATCTGTGTAAAAAGTGATATAGGGTTCCATTATGGTCAATTTTGGCTCCATATAAGATACCAAAATGTCCAAATGACTTTTCTTGGGGTTTGGCACCTCTTGGGTAAGTCTAAAAGCATAATTAGGACTTGTGTAAGCTGCCCAAATGGTCCCAAACTCCATGCCTCTCATTTTGGCTATGCCACTTGCAATTATACATACTTACATCAAACTTCCAAGAAGCATGACTTAGCATCACATACTCAAATTACATTCTAGCATCCATATATCATATCCTCTCATTTATACATCACATATTAGTATAATTACACATGTTCATAACTTCATAAGATACATACATTCATGGATTACAACATATGCCATTCTTATAGCCTTAAAGTAATAAAATTTTCACATTTTAATGTCATTCCTTCATCTCTCATGTGGTTGACTCCCATTGCCTTACTTTTTGGGTCCACCTAGTATATTAGAACATTGGAGAGGAGGGGATGAGATTCAAAGAATCCCGATAGCTCATTTCCCATTCAATCATACATAATGGATGCAAACAAGTCTTATAGATACATGTATGGTCATATAGACATGTGTAAACATTCAAGAGACACTTTTATCATTTGACAAAGTTATACATAGCATACAAAGGCTTGCTAAGTAAGTGGATTGGCCTCACCCAATTTCTTGTGGATATTGGACTTGCCTCACCCATTTTTTAAGACATTCTTAGACTCAACCATGCTCTTAGGAGGCTATCTTACTTTTGGGAGACTCTTTGCTTTGTCTCAACTAATTTTAAGGGTTCTTGGCTCATCCTCACCATGGCTAAAGATTCTTGGCCTCACCACACTCAAACAAACCCAAACACACATCATAAACATCATACAAAACATAATATGTCATCATAAAATCATAGCATATGAAATCATGCTATCATACTTTTCATGGCTTGAAAATACACATATACACATTCTAAGACAAGCCAAGCATACATCCATGCATGAGAGAAGGTGGAGAGAGCTACCTTGTACACAATTACACACTTTTTCCTTTGAATCCAAGCTTCCCTTTTCGGCCACACACACGCAAAAGTGTATTCTAAGGCCATACAATTTGCTTAGACACTAGCTTAGTCTATAACCTCATTATGGTTTCATAATTGTACCTAATAAAGCAACCCCCCTCAAATAAATTCTAGGCTCTATTCTTTCCTTTCAAATATGGTTCTTGACTCTTTTTAAGTTTCTTGAAGTCATCACATAATTAAAACCAAGAGTCTAACTACATGTTACTTCTTTAGGTCATAATATGGAACCTAAAGCAACAATTCATTTTCTATGGGTTCTAAATTTTTTCAAGGCCTCCCCTCATTTTCATTTATCATATATGACTCAAGAATGAGTTTAGAAAAATTTTAAACTCTCCCTATCTATCCTAACCTACTTAGGCCGAGACAAGGAGCATTTTTGGCTTCCTTGGAGCTTTCTTTGTTTTCTCAAGGGACGATGCATGTGGGGAGCCTTTTAGGGATCTTAGGAACTCATTTAAACTCTTATTTAGGTCTAGGAATCATCATACAAAATTAAATTTTATAAAATGCACTTGAAACCCTAGGTTTTGCATCTTGAAATCTAATGGTTTTTTGTTAGTTCCCTTTGCATATTCTTGATCTCTACACCCTTTTTCCTTAGATTTATCCTTGGTTATGCCTAAAAATCAGATCCTCCTAGGGTTCTTTAGGTGTGGCGAAATGGAGAAGAAAAGGGAATCAAAGATAGCAACCATAGGAAGAGAAATTACCTAGTTTCTTGCTTTTTCTTACTTGAATCTTTCTTTCTCCAAGCTCCTCTCTTCAAATCCAAAATTTTCCTTAAGTTTCTCCCTTAAATCAAATTTGCAAAATTCATTTCAATCAAAGGAAACAAAGGAGAATGAAGGAGAGGAGGTGTGAATGGAAGAAAGCATGTAAAACTACTGTGAAACCAAACCTTAAAGCTTATATTTCTGCCCTTCTTCTTTCTCCCTTGGTGTGCCTAAAACCCTAACTCTCTTTTCTAAAATTAGGAAAAATTTTCTAAGTCTAAATGAAGGAGTGGGGCGCCACCTATATATAGGGGAAAGAGGAAGCATTTTTCAAAAATTCTCATTTTGCCCCTTGTTCTTTGCATTTTTGTTTCTCCTTTGTTTTAGCTCCTTTTTTAGAACTATCTTTTCTATTATAAAATTTAGGTTCTTAATTTAGTAAAATTCCTTTGGAATCACTCAAATCGGAGTTAAAAGCTTCCTGAACAAATCTGTCAAAGTTCGAGTGCACTGACGTTGGAAAACGTTCACCAGAGGGGATTTAACTGTCCTGGGGCTTCCCATGGTTTTCAGGACCTCTGAGAATCCCAAAGAACTCAAAACTTTCATTTAAAAGGCCCTCTTGGGTGAATTCCAAAAATTGCTCAAAATTACAAAAATGCCATTATGTTTCGTAAGATTTTTGTCAAAATTTGTTTCATTATTCTAGCTCTATTTTTCCTTCCATCTGAGGCTATAATTCTCATTTTTAGGAGTCTAGAATGTTACTTAAATTTTTTAGAACCTTAACTAATTCATTTCAAGGGACTTGCTTTGAAAACACATTTGTTTCCATCGTTTAATGAAAATCGAACATTTTAGACTCCATTTGGACTCCTCAGAGTCATTAAACATTCATTTTAAGGAGCCTAACTATAAGTTGCTTCTTTCTATCTCATTATAGAGCATACTCTTCCATCTCACATTTCAAGGCTTCTAAATTTTTTTCAAGACTTTCTTTGGTGTTCTCTTATCATATTTAGTCCTATTCTAGCGTTAGAACAAATTAAAACACTCCTTAGGTGGTTAAACCTCCCTTGACCAAAACTATGAAGGCTTAGAGCATTCATGGAGTTGGCTTCATTTTGTTTAGGGAATTGCCATTGGGAGATTTCTTAGGTGTCTTGGGAACTCATTCATACTCTTAGCCAACTTAAATTATTATTAGCAAGTTTTGTACCCATCAAGGTACAACTAAATCCCTAACTTTGCTAACTTGATTTTTAATGCACCTTAATTGAATTTCTTTGCATAATCTTCTTCCTCACACTCTAAAACCTATGTTTCTCCCTTGGCTTGGTCAGAGTTCATCCCCTAAAGAGTGGGCTCTTGGCTGGATGAAATTGTGAATGGAAGAACAATAAGAAAGAAGCAGAAATTTTATGGAATTTACCTTGTTTTTTAATCTTTTCAAGAGCTCTTTCCTTTGCAATAGGCTTTTCCTTGAAATTCTACTCTCCTTCCTCTGAACCAGACCTAAAACAGCCCCACATCATTCATGGAAACCATAGAAAGAAAGAGGAGAAGGAGGAGAACATCTTTTGTAAATGAGGAATCAAGAAATCCTACATTTTCTTACCTTTTTGCTAGAGTTTTTCCTCCTTCTTTGTTCCTCCGTTGGACACCTCTTGAAGTTGGTCTCTCCTCTATTTCAAACAAAAAAAAATGTGATTGAGGGCTGGAGCCAGTGGCTAAATGTATAAAGGAGCCAAAAAGGTAAAGTTATCTTACTTTTTCACTTTTCAATTTAGTCCCTAAATCATGGTTTCTCCATTAGGCCTCATTTCAACTCCTTTTCGAAAATCATCTTTTCCATCATAAAACTTGAGTCCTTTAACTTATAAAATGGCTTTGATTTCACTCAAATCAGATTTGAAACCATTCCAAATCACTTAATCACAGTTTTAGTCAACTAACGGCCCAAATCACTCAGCAGAGGAGATTCAACTAATATGGAGGTTCCCATGGTTTTCAGGGCCTCTGAGAACCTTGAAAAACTCAAATTTCTCATTTAAAAAGACCTCCTGTGAGCTTTTCGAATTTGCCAAAAATTACAAAAATGTCCCAACTTATTTTGGCAAAATTTGTTAGCTCTCCTAGCTTAGGTTTTCGAACATCTTAAGCCTCAAATCTTTATTTTTTATTATGTAAAATTTTATTCTAATTTTATTTAGCCACAAAACTCTCTATTTAAGGGACTTTCTTTTATATCTTAGGAGTTTCATACGTTTACAAAGAAACTGAACATTGCATTTCTCCCCTCTTAAATAAATTTCATCCTCGAAATTTAAGGGTATAACCTAAACTAGTTTTTCTCATATTCTCAATAACTAGCCCTTTCTTTCCCTTTTTCTTGGCTTTATTTATTTCCTTTGGAGACTAGGCTCTTCTACATTTCTTTTTGCCAAGGGATGTACATTACGAGCGTACTATATCTAATTCTCTTTCTCTGTGTTATTGTTATCGAGCATATAAATTGCTCTTATCATAAGGGAAATTAACCTTTGTCATTAGGACATATTCTAATAACTCTGGTCTGTGTAATAGGAGAGCTTACTATTTCACATCCACTTAATCTTAACCCGTTCAGAGGGGTTAACTTTCCTGCTCAGTGGGCTTACTTACATATGCCTTGGGAGATAGCTTATTTAATGTCAAATCTCCCTTATCATTTCCTAATGGCTTTTTATAAAGTCTTATTATCTCTCTCTATTCATTGGCAGCCATTAGAGACTTCTATCTACTTACTGAACTTACTGAGGTAATTAGTTTACTATTTAATCTTATTCGTTTCCTCTTTAGCTCATCCCATGGTTACTGTTCGTAATTTTTTCTATCATAGACCCTATGCCCTAGTTACTTACTGGGATTACAGTTCCTTTAAAGAGTTGCTATTCTTAATTGCCCTTGTTTCTTTGCTCACTATCACACTTTCCTCTTTAGGTCTAAATTTTTCCTTACTTTCTTTATTCACTTGAGGGTGATATCATTCGATCGCTCATCTTAATAGTTGACTAGCATGACTCTTAGCTTTTCATACTAGTATTGAAGAGTAATTACTACTAACTAATGTTAAATTCTTGTGGGATGCTAACTTTTCTCATGGTCTCAGCTACTTGAGGCGCAGTCCACCACTTATTCTATCATATAAAACTGCACTTGACCTCTTTCTACAAATATAACTTTGGCATATAGGGATCTCTATATCCTTTAATCAAGTTTAATATCTGCTGGATAGTGGTTCATCTGATTCTAACTCTGGAAAGCTATTTTTTTTACTTTCCTCATCTATATACTGCTCTCATTTATCAAAGAGGTCTAGTCAGTGGTCTAACTGTTTGAGTATAACCTTACTATTTCTAGTGGCAATAGTCTGCCAAACTTAGGAGGTATCTAGTCTCTAAGATAAAAATTATCTGAAATTGTACTAGTTTCTGAGACTAACTAATTTGTAAAAACTGTCCCAAGCTGTAATCTCCCCAGAGAACTATTGTGCTGTAACAGTAGGCTCTCTATAACTCTGTGGAATCTACTGTGACCCCTAGGTCTACTACGACCTCTTAAAGCCTGATTAGGGTCTACTGCAACATACTATACTATACTAAGATCTACTATGATCCATCTCTGGAAGATTTCAAAGCCTAAGATCATTGCATCTAAAAGTTAAACACATGCTCACTAAGTTTAATAACCATTGCTTATACTCTCTAAGGCTAAATTCAGATATTTGTTATGCTTTTTATGTGAAATGGGTTCTTTATCACCTACCTCTTTATGATCCCATCATAATCAAGTTTAGAAGTATTCTAACTTTCACTTAATACTCCTCATGGGATCTTCAAGTTCCCACTTCAAGCCTATTCACTCGTGCTTTCTTTATTTCTTTACTCTTGTTGGCTTACTTACTTTCTCTTATTAATATATAACTAGGCACACACTTCGCATATTTTCATTCCATCCTTTCTCTCATATCCTACCATTTCTGACTATGTTTATGTTCTACTTTCAAGTGCTTTTAGCACGAGGGCATCTTACACATCAAGTGTGACTAACATTTCTTACAGGATAGAGATCACATGCTAGTCCTTTTTCATTTCATCTAGTTATATCATAAGGGACTCATTCTATGCACACTAAACTTCTGCTATCTAACTTTTAACATTTTAATCCTGTTAGTGTGTTTCCCTCTTTATCATCTATACTGGGGATTCCTTTTTAGATACTTTTCTTATAGTTTTCACATCATTGGAATCCCTTAACTTCTTTTCTTTAGCTTACCTCTTTATCTCGTATGACACTTGGGGAGCAAGGAACTCTTTCTCTAATTTCTTACATTATTTATTGTTCTGTCCCGAGGTTACTATACATTGCCCAATTATCTCTATTTAGGGTATTACCTTATGCTTTATAGACATCTATGCCCAGGACAATCGTGCTTTCTTACGTACTGATCCATGTCATGCTACATCTGTTCTCAATGTATTACGCCCTCGGCTTTGACTTTATCACATACTCTTTCTCTTTTAGTTTTATTATCCCTTTTACTCATATAAAAGGGTCATCTATTACTTGTTTATTTCTCTGCTATTTTTCTATTTCTTTATGCTCAAAAGCATTTGTATTCTTCCTGGGTTCACTTCTACTTACTCCCTTTCTATAACAATGAAGGAGGTCTAATTCCTTTCATTCTTTTATTGCATTGCTAATTAGACCATTTCTCTTGGAAGAAACTTATTTTATGTAAACCCTGGAGCTCATCTTTTGTGAAGCTCTTGGCTTACATTTTTTCTCTATATAATACTGGACCTCACCTTTTCAGGTGGCTCCAAACTTTCTCTAGCTTCCCTGGGAGCACTGAGGCACTAGTTGCTTGCCTCAACTTCTCTCTACATTCTTATTAGAAAGCTAGGTCTTCTTTCTACTTAACCTTTTAGCTTTCATCTCTATGAGCATAATCTACTAATTCTAGGGTCTTACTGACCCAATCCCGATCATATAGCGTCAAAATCCTGGATATCTGTTACTAGTATCTTTATGCTCCACTCAATGTTCTTACTACTCATATGCATTTATATTACATCAGTCTCATATCAAGGAAGCTCATTTGGCTAGCTACTAAACCCTTATATGTCTGCTTTTTCTATACTCATTCGATTGACTTTCATTTAATTACTACTAAAATGAGGACATCTCTTTCTGTGTGCTAAGTTCTCTACTTTTCCTCACTTTCTTTGATCTATGTACTTATTGATTAGGGGTCTATCCTTTAGGGATTTTTTTTTTTTTGCTAACCACTATTGGGTGGTCCCTTATCTCATTACATCTTATTTTTCCCTCACCAATCTAGGGAGAACCTTCACTAAACTTTTGTTTTGAATTAATTTCTTTATTTAAATCAGAATATCTTTTCTACTCACTTTGTCTTACCTGGGAGACTCTGCTTATTATTCCCCTTAGGCTTCAGTTTATGCTCAGCCTAAGACATTTATCTTACTAACACCATCATTTACTTGGGGTTCGTGTAGTTCACCCAGGTTTACTGTAAACTGTTGCTAGACTTTCTCAAATTCCCCTTTTAGGCTCTCTTTGAATTTCTGACCCTGAGCTATTCACATTGCTTTTAGGCTCTCTTTGAATTTCTGGACCTTGAGCTATTCACATTGCTTTTAAGGCACCATCTTTAAGACATACCCTTACTAGACTTTCTTAGGCTTTTCGTTTCTCGAGCCCATCATGTTCAACTTAAGACACCACTACTAAAGTGTACTTTTCTTATATATTTATAACAACCTCTTGCATTTACGTACATATTCATGACAGGTTCCACATGCCTGAAATTCATAGCATTAGCCCATTATTTGTTATCACACAGGGTAGTATCCTAGGTTGGAGTCAATGCCATATAGATAGGTCTCTACAACCTCACTATTCTTGTATCAAATATTCCAACTCTGGTTGTTGCTTCATCTCAAACATGCTCAAGCTATGCCATAAGACATGTCAATCACTACCTTAGACTCATACAATAAACTCGCTGCTCATTTATTGCTTACTGATTTTCTGTGTCTGCTAAGAGGTCATTTATCTCTCTTTTATCTTGCTCATACTAAGGGTCCTAACTCTCTGTATTCTTATCGACCCCATAACAGTTCATATCTCAGGTTAGCTTCAATATAACTAACAAGGCCTTCTATACAACAACACACTCCATCATCACTGATTACCAATGTTTTTAAAACCAGACTGGTCATTAAACTGGTGAAGTCACTGGTTCACGGTTCATTGGTTCAACTGTGGTCGAACCGTGGTTGAACCAGTGATAATTAAATAAATAAATATATTATTTTATATATTAAAAATTTAAGATAATAAATAATAACAAATTAATATTAATAAATTTTAAAACATATTATAATTAATTATAATTTATACATAAAAATAAATCAAATCCAACAAAATATTTAATTTTTAATTTGTTTAAAATACATTTACTTAACTTTAGTAAAAATATATGAATTTTATTTTAGTTTCTTATGTAATATATTAAAGCTTTGCAAATTAAACTTGGACAAGTATAATGCTTTAATGGCAAAGGTGTGGTTTTGGCATACAAATGGTCACGGGTTCGAACGGAATGTTACTCCATTTTGTTTGCTAATTGAAATGGAATCATAATAAATATATAATATTACATATTACTATCAAAATGTATCATCAATGTAATGGATGAGACGTGTAGCTGACTCGTGGGGGCGTGGGTTCGAGACGCAAAATGACGCAATTTTGCAGAAAAGTGTAAACCAGTTCAACCACAATTTTTAAGCCGGTTTTCATCCTAAACTACCCAGTTCAATTCGGTTCTTGACCGAGTTTGATCGGTTCTGAGCCCAATCGGTTCTGAGGCATATACGGACCGAACAAGTGACCGATTCATCAATTTTCTAGTTGAACCGGCCAATCCGGTCTGGTTTTGATAAGCATGCTGATTACTTCCTTTCTAACTATACAGTTTGAGCTTCAACCATTTCTATGTTCAACCCATCATCACGACTAAAGGGTTCTGCCACTTGCTTTAATCATTTATAGTCAAATGGGATATTTGGACTATCAGGGCTCTATGGAATGTTGCCTATAGGCTCTAACCTCTGGCTTTAGGAATAGCTGTAACAACCAGGAAAAAAAAAGAAAGAAGAAGAAAAGAAAAGAAAAAGAAGAAAAAAAAAAAAAGAAAAGTTGAAAATTTTTGAAGGGCTGAAAATTTTCTAAGTCTGCTAGCTACAGCCTAACTATAGCGAATGTACCTGTTCGCTATAGCGAGAAATGGTCTAGCTATAGTGAGAGTGCCTTCTAGCTATAGCGAAAATGTTTCGAGCTATAGCGAGTGCGTGCACCCTATACAAAAACCAGGGCGTTGCTCGCCGTAGCTTACGTCATAGCGAAGGCAGAGGTCTGGGACTGATACGAGCTCGCCTTAGCAAGGGTTATGCCTCGCTATAGCGAGGGTTAGTCCGAAAAAGCGTGAAAAAAGAGAATTTGACTCTTTAAAGGCTCCAAACTCCTCATTTCCCTTTGTAACCGACTTAAGCTCCCTCTAAGATAGAGAAAAGGGCGGAGGAGAGAGAGAGAAACCTAGAGGAGGAAGGAAGAACAAGAAAAAAGTAAGATTTGCATGGCTTTTCTCTTAGAATATTGTTCTTCTCTCCTTGCCCTCTCTTCCTATAGTTTTGGTGGTTAAAGTAGCTATGTTTTGGGCTTGGTTCAGAAGAGGGAAAGTGGAAAACTACTCTTGAGGGAGGATAGAATTCATGTAGCTTCACTTCCTTGAATTCCTTTCTTGAGAGCTTGAGAGAGGAAGCAGAGTTAGTGGAGTTCTAGAGAGAGAAACCCTAGTTTCTCTTCATGAATAAAGTGTTAAGAGAGTAATTTCATGCTTCTTGTGTGTCTAGGCTCAAGAGAAGCACTCCCATCTAGTGGTGATTGTGAAATCAACAAGGGAGGAGACAAATTGAAAGGGAAGCTTGTGATTAGCCAATAAGGTAGCTCTCTCCACCTTCTCTCATGCATAGATGTGTGCTTACATTGTCTTGTATGTGTGTATGTATGTTTTACACCATGAAAAGTATGCTAGCATGATGATGTCTTATGAATTTCAATGATGTTTTATGTGATTGCTTTGCTTTGCTTAAGTATGGAAAAGCCAATAACCCTCTAGCCATGGTAAGGATGAGCCAAGAACCCTAAAGTTAGTTGAGACAAAGTAAAGAGTCTCCCAAAAGTAAAGTTGACTCCCAAGAGTAAGGTTGAGTCTAAGGACCTCTTAAAAAATGGGTGAGGCAAGTCCAAAATCCACAAGTGAATGGGTAAGGCTAATCCATTTGCTTGGCAAGCTTTTGTATGTTATGTATGGCCTACTCAAATGTTGAAAATGCTTTTCTTATGACTTTACATGCTAATATGCACATGCATACATTTGTGAGACTTTTTTGCATGCTTTACGTATAATGGAATAAGAGATGAGCTATTGAGATTCTTTGAATCTCACTCCCCCTCTCTACCATCCTAACATGTTAGGTGGGCCAAGTGAGAAAAGAGATGGGAGCCACCAAGCTTGAAGCTAGAAGATTGGCAAAGGAATTGTAAAAGAGTTATGTTGTCACCATTTTGTAGTTAAGTTAAGAGATGTAATCTAATGATGTACATGATGTAGCACATATGAATACTTGTAAATAGATGTACTCAATGTATATGTATGAGAATTGAACTTATAGTGCATGATGTAGCAAGTTTCGGTATGAATGGTAAGATCTTAGCATTGTCCACATGGGTGTATGTGTTGGTGTGGGAGAGTGAGTTTTGTAAATCTGAGTTGTTAGACATTTGAGCCATGTTTAATAGCCTATGCCGATGCTTTTCCATGTGCTCATAGAGCCTTAGAAGTAGATGAAGCCAAATTGCACCCTTGGAGCCCTCTTTAGCAAAAGAAAATGGTCACTTTGCCTTATGATGTCCAATTCTGACCAAACGACTTCTTCTTGCCTTGAAATTTTGGCATGTGACTAGATCTTGTTTAGATATTTTAAAAAGCTAAAGATAAGATCATTTGGAGCTCTGTGGAATTTTCTATGATTTTTCAAAGTTGGTATTAGAAATTCGGATTTACATAGGCACTGTTCATTTGGTCAGTTGCGAATTTGTGTCATCTGAGAGGCAAACATGGTCTAATGGCTACAAAATTTTATAGGAAGAAACTAGATAGTCATAGTGAATTGCAGCAACTAGAAGCACCTCAATTGAATTTCTAGAGAGGAAGATATGTATTTTCAAAATTTCTGCCCAATATCAGTCATCTTACCTGACCCAAGGTACTGTTCCATTGATTTCTGAGAGTTTGGCTTGATGAACTGATCTGGAGACATTTTTCCTCTCTATTTAACATCCACATATTTCCATATTGATATCATTTTCATGCATTGGATTTTTTTGAAATTAGTTAGACATTTTTGAAGTTCATATCAGTAAACTGTGACAGTAGCAGAGCCCACTCCGACCTCCAGATGATTTCGCGTGTCAAACACTTTGTATGTGGGATTTTAAGGCTTTTACATATTTTTACTATGAAGTAGACATCCTAAGATTTCTAGAATGATAGAGATCACATGTTTTCAATTTTTTTGGATTTAATTGTGATTTTCCAAACCTTGCCCAGAAATGAGGCCAAGTATGGCCGAAAATGAATACACATGTCTCATATCCCTTTTTGATTTCCATGGATTTAAAGCATGTTTTTGGGATTGAAATGAGTTGTAATGGTGTGATTAAATATGAGGATGCATAGAATGGGCTCACACAGTCCATGTGACATTAAAGTGAATTTTTAAGCATGTATGATGCCATGTGAGAAAGTATATGAATCCAATGAGGAAGATCTCACTTTATTCTCCCTATATCTCATATGAGCATGTAAGGCATGATGAGTATGAGCTAGAAATGATGGTGTTACAATAGCTTTCTAAATTCTCTAATTTGTCTATACATCTGGGTGTCATGGCTAAGGAGTAGTTCTCTCTTGTTTTCCCCCTCTTAACTAAGTTCCTTTGCAGTTACAGTCTTACTTTGTACTGCTCTGCATTATTGCCTATCTTTACATTAGGCAAAATATCTTGGAATAGTTTGAATGTGACGATTAGGGAGGATTAGGCCTTCCATAATTTCTCTAGGCAAGCCTCTTCGATAGCTACCTAATCATCTCCTATTGCTACTATATATGGCTTGCTACTAATCTTGACGAGCTACCATAACTCATAGAGCTCTAGTCGTAGGATTACTTAGCTCTGTTTTAGCAACTCTGGAGGCCAACCTCTCCTAAGGCTCACCACCTACTCAAAGACCATTCCAATATAACTCAATAAATACTATTCTACATTTCACTTGGCATGAACATGGCATATGCCACTTTTAAGCACCCAAAATGTCTGATACAAGCATTTACATAACTGTATCATCACATCCTCAAGCCATAAACAATCCTAGAAGGCCTGAAACTATGCTTTGATACCAAAAATGTAATACCTCAGCCTCTTAGCACATACACAATGATCTCATAGTCTATCCCAATCCATTTATAGCATATTAAGCAACATTTACAAGGAAGTCAATGTTTTCCTTTATAAAAAGTTGCATGATTGGAAGACCATATTTATGATTTATGGCTTTAGGGACTATGTGAACTCATCAACATTAATTCTTATTCATATCATATTCATTCAAGTCATAAACATTACATTTGGTCTTATTCATTTAGGGTTTGGAACTATATCATACAAAAACTAGAATTTTGCCTTGGGTCCATGTTTTAGCTTTTTGACATCAACTTTGAAAAATTATAATTAATTCTATAAAAATTGAAATCAAGCAAATCATAGCTTTCTCGAAAGCCCTAAATGTCAAATATAGGTTAAAAATCATTTTAGGTCATGAACACATCGACTGGACCATGATTGACAACGAAATAATACCAAAGGTCTAGTTGTCCAAGTTTGCTGTCATAAGTTTCTGATATAAATTTCAAAAATTCAAAACTAATTCTAAAAAAATCAAAACCTTACAAACCATACCATTAGGAAAGTCTATGAATGTCTATAAAAATATTCCCAGATCAAGGAAATGGAGTTTAACCGATTAAAATTAATAGAACAATACTAGAGGTCTGCCTACGTTATTAGTATTGACCACCAATTTCAAAAATTCATATCTCCCTTGATATAAATCCAAATAAGGTGATCTTAGATGCTATAGAAAGATTATCACATCTAGTTCATGCTTGTAAAATTTCATGGGCATTGGATAACATTTATCCCTTATATGATATAGGAGAAGAAATTGATCATATGAATAGTGCAGTTATACTTTTAGCAACTTTTTTCTAACTTTGAAAATTCACAATTAATTCTCTAGAGCTCCAAATAATGCAACCTTGGGCTTTGCAAAAATATCTAAATGATACCTATATTCAGGCCAAATATCATGAAAAAATTTGTTCATTTAGTCAGTCTGTGACATAAGATGCCATGACCTCTTGAGCATGTGAGAGTGGTAAAAAACAGCATGCAAAACTTGTCTAAGAGGTTTAATTACCCATACATCATAAAACCACTTCCTCACTTATTCATACGTACAAAATTTCATAACCTATATTAGGCATAAGGATGTTAAGAACATGTATACTCATTCTTATGGTTCCAAAACCAATACACACATGTTATATTCATGCATTTACATGTGTTCAAGTGTCTACATATCATAAACAACATATGGTTACATCACTTGACACTAATATATCAACAAAATGACTATATAGCAACTTCCTTGTCAAAGTCCTTGTCTTCATAAGCGGTGGCTTCCATTCTTTGTCTTACTTGACCCACCTAGACATAGTTAGACATTAGAAGGAGAAGAGTGAGATTCTAAAAATCTCAATAGCTCATAACTCTTTCAATAATACATAATAGTCATATTTTCAAGTCTAAGAATGCATATATGAACATTAAGCTAATAATAACCATACATAAATTTATTTTCATGTACGAGAAGATCATACATCTCATACATTGGCTTTCAAGAGCATTAGTTTAGGCTCATCCATTTTCAAGGGACTTTTGACTAAGCCTTACTCTTTTTGAGACTTTTGACTTTATCTCACTTAATCTTAGGGATTTTTGGCTCGTCCTCACCTTTGTTAAGGTACTTTTGGCTTCACTAAACTCATTGAAGCTATAACACATTCATAAAACACATTTTATGCATATAATGGTACCATGGCATGTAGAAAGTAGCTATACACATTTCTCATGATATAAACATACATACACACATCCAAAGATAAGAAAACAATCAACAATACATGAGAGAAAGGTTAGAGACCTGCCTTAAAACCAATGCCACACACTTTTCCATTGAAGTCTTCCTCCTCCTTCTCGGCCAAGACTTGTTATTAGGTGACCCTTGGTTTCCTTGGCCTAGACAAACCAAATGACACATATTTAGGTCATAGGAAATAAGCCTTGACTTCTCTCAAGTGTTATACTATGTGACTTTCTCATATGGTTCCATTATACTTCCATCTAAAACACAATGAAGTAACTCTTAAAATTCATGATCTTGGCTCCCATTTCCCATTTATTCTAGGTCTCTTGAATCCACTTGGACTCCTTGGAGTCATCACACATTTATTTTAAAAAGCCTAACTATAAGTTGCTTCTTTTTGTCTCATTATGGAGCCTACTCCTCCATCTCACATTTCAAGGCTTCTAAATTTTTTTCACAACTTCCTTTGGTGTTCTCCTATCATATTTAGTCTCATTCTAGCCTTAGAACAAATTAAAACACTCCTTAGGTGGTCAGACCTCCCTTAACCAAAACTATGGAGGCTTAGAGTATTCATGGAGTTGGCTTCATTTTGTTTAGGGAATTGCCATTGGGAGAATTCTTAGGTGTCTTGAGAACTTATTCATACTCTTAGACAACTTAAATTATTATTGGAAAGTTTCCTACACATCAAGATGCAACTAAATTCCTAACTTTGCTAACTTGATTTTTAATGCACCTTAATTGAATTTCTTCACATAATCTTCTTCCTCACACTCCAAAACCTATGTTTCTCCCTTGGCTTGGTTAGAGTTCATCCCCTAAAGAGTGGGCTCTTGGCTGGACGAAATTGTGCATGGAAGAACAACAAGAAAGAAGCAAGAAAGTTTATGGAATTTACTTTGTTTTTTAGTCTTTTCAAGAGCTCTTTCCTTTGCAATAGGCTTCTCCTTGAAATTCTACTCTCCTCCCTCTAAACTAGACCTAAAATAGCCCCACATAATTCATGGAAACCATAGAAAGAAAGAGGAGAAGGAGGAGAACATCTTTTGAAAAGGAGGAATCAAGAAATCCTACACTTTTTGCAAGCTTTTTCCCTCCTTCTTTGCTCTTCCCTTGGACGCCTCTTGAAGCTGGTCTCTCCTCTATTTCAAACTAGAAAAAAAACATGACTGAGGGCTGGTGTAAGTGGCTGAATTTATAAAGGAGCCAAAAAGGTAAAGTTATCCTACTTTTTCATTTTTCAATTTAGTCTATAAACCATGGTTTCTCCATTTGACATCATTTCAACTCTTTTTTGAAAACTATCTTTTCCATCATAAAAGTTAGGTCCTCTAACTTATAAAATAGTTTTGGTCTCACCCAAATTAGATTTGAAACTATTCTAAACTGTTCAGTTAAAGTTTTGGTTAACTGATAGTCAAAATCACTCATTTGAGGAGTTTTAACTATTCTAGGGATTCTCATAATTTTTAGGACTTCTGAGAACTCTAAAAAAACTCAAATTTCTCATTTAAAAAGCCCTCTTGTGAGTTTTCCAAATTTTCCAGAAATTACAAAAATGCCTAACTTATTTTGGCAAATTTTCTTAGCTCTCCTGACTTTGGTTTGCGAACATCTTAAACATCAAATCCTTATTTTTTATTATTTAAAATCTTATTATAATTTTATTTGACCATAAAACTTTCTATTTAAGGGAGTTCCTTTTATATCATGGGAGTTTCATATGTTTACGGAGAAAATGAACATTACAAAATAGGCAAACTAGCCAATATCATCTATAATTGTTCATAATAAAGTTTTCTAAATGATATTGTGACCACTCCTAGCATAGAAGATGAGGGAAACTATAATGGAATTACTTTGAGAAGTAAAGAAGTGTTGTCAGAAGATTATGTGTAATTTGAGGAGCATTATGAGCAAAGAGTGGAGGAAGGGAAAAGTATTGTAAGGCTAAAAGACCAAGAGATAACCTCCCAAGTAGCCATGGTAAGGGATCATCTTGAATAATTAGAAATTGTTACAATGAGATAGAAGTAGAAAATGTGATCCAGGCAATCTCTTGATGAATTCTCTAATTGAATCTTTGGTTCTTAATTGCTAAATAGAATTAAGATTTTGCTTAATGTTTAAGATATTTAAAGGCTCCTAAAATTTTTCAAGATGAATTAAAATATGAGCTTCTTATTATGTCAGCCAAAGCACATGTTCTAATGAAACCATTAGGTAAGGAATCACATATTCTCAAATAGAAAGAACACATATTCCTATTGAAGCCTACTTACCTAATAAAGAAGGGGAGTAAGGCAATTATAGTTTTTAATACTAATGATTAGGTTCTAATGTAAAGTCAAACCAAAGACTATAAAATAAGTGCTTCTTTAGAGGCAACCCAAGCATAACTAAATAATATATATATAAGTGTAAAAATAAATATATAAATAAATTTATTTTCTCTAACCTCTGGCTTTCTTTCTTTCAAAGCTCACTAGCATTGGATCTTTAAGATGACTATTGGTTAAAGTTAGAAAGAAGAGCAGAGTAGCTAGAGCATGCAATTTAGGAAATGATTTCAAATCAATTTTGTATTTCTTCTATTGGGTTTATTATTATTTTTGGTGTGTTACATGTTGAATATTATTCCCTTTATTTACTTTTCTTTTTCAATTATTTTTTCTTATGTTGCTATGAATGAGTATGACCATTATAGCCTGACCTGCTTTACTTTATTATTGATTTTTGTGACTTGACTTTACAAATTTACTAGGAACACATCTTATTGAACTTTTGCATGAAATGTGTGTCAACATTTTCCTTTGCCTGGCTAGTTTTTAGGAAAATTTAGTTCATATGATTTGGAGTTCAGATGAGTTATTTATTTGCATTTGAATCCGCATTGCTCCATCTTGACAAACTGCTAAAATTTGTTGTATGCTATGTTACTTTTTGACTTT
Organism: Erythrophleum ivorense; assembly: GCA_026724425.1. Lineage (NCBI taxonomy): Eukaryota > Viridiplantae > Streptophyta > Magnoliopsida > Fabales > Fabaceae > Erythrophleum > Erythrophleum ivorense. The sequence continues at coordinate 41,785 of JAIUCV010001484.1, forward strand.
TGTAGGACTAATTATGTGGCTATCAACATCCAAATTTAGCTTGATCATATTTATTACTATGTTAAGATGTTTCCAAAATTTTTTGATAAGGTTATTTAGATGTTTGCTAGGTGGATTCCACTAGAATGTCATTACAAGTATGTTTTAACACAAACTCTGCACTTGCCTTATTTAATAATATTTTAGTACTATGCTAGTTAAGTTGTACAATTTTAATTTTGGTTATTTTATCAGGTTAAGATTGAGAGAATCATTCTACAAAGAGGTGCTTTGTTGTTATTGCCCTTTAGTTTGGAGGATCTTGAAGTGGATAAAGAATAAAACATATTAAGGAAGTTTTCTTGATCCCTTACTTCTTTTATGTTGTGTCATATTTTGGACATTGAGGATAATCTTTATTTTAATCTTGATGGTAGGAAATATAAATTGAAAATGTGAATTCTGTTAGTTGTAATTGTTCATATTTTTATGCAAAATTTTATTGCAAAACTCCCTATTATTTAAAATTTCTAAGTTTAAGTTTTGTTTGCCTATCTTGTATTTATTTATTTTTTAGTTGATGTCAGATGTCATTAAGGAACTTTATTTTTGGATAGTGTATAAATGATAGGAAATATCTATCAATGTAATTTGTATGAGATTGATTATTAATGGCGATATTTTCCTTACTCATGGAAATGTTTTTTGGTGCACGTACACCATGCTTGCGATAGTTGTTAGTTTTAAGTAATGTACATGAGTTAGACTATGTGATAGATCTTAAACCTAGGACTTTAGAACTAGCTTTATAGTCTCTTGAGGCAAAATTTTTGGCTTTGTATAATCTTCTAAAGTGATTTTGATATTTATTGGTTATGTTTGAGATTTTAAACCTAATTTTTTCTAAGGATATCATTAGTAACTCATTAAACCTTAAGTGAAATATGTATATAATTGCATAAAATTTCTTCTTTCAACCATATTAATGACCTTTAGCTCGGAAAACAATATTCTTTCCTTTTTTTTAAGAGGATAATTAACATTAATGTTGTGTGAAAAAGAAGTTTTTAGGTAAAATACGGTATAATGTAAGATTGATATGAATAATTGTTATTTCCTTAGAGAGAGATGCAAACTAGAAGTGTAGAAATAATGATTGCATGGTTCTTTGTTTCTTCAGAGACATAAAAGATATGATGATTAGAAAGAGAAATTAAAAAGAAAAGAAAAGGAAAAAAAGCAGTCAAAGAAATAACCTAAAGAAATAAAATTTTGATGGATCAAAATGAACTAAGTTTGGATGTGTAAAAGTGAAAATAATGAAAGGAAGAAAAGAAAATCAAGGGAAATATAAGAAAGAAAAGAAAATAAAAGAAAGAAGGAGAATTCCATCTTTCATTGTTATGCTTAATGGTTATTCTCTTTAATCTTGCTTATAAATTTCCATATACTTTTTTCTTGTAATAGTCATAATCATAAGCCTCATTATAATTTTAAAAGACTTATTGATTAATAGGTTATGCAATGGCTTACATTAGTAAAAAGAAAGTAAAAGAGCAAACATATGTAACTTTTAAGAAAGAGGTTTAATGTGTAGTTTGACTTACATAAATTATTCTAAGGCTTGAAATTAAACTTTAGGATGGTTCTTCACACACACACACATCATGGGTTTGAAACATTTGTCATTAATTCATAAATTTTGAAACTTGTATGCATTACTTTCTTTTCTTATTAATTATACTTCTTAATACACTTGTTGAAGGCATCCATCTATCATTACTATGCACGAAATCTTAAGTAGATAAGAATTTTGTTGTTTAATATGGCTTTACTTAAGGACAAGTAAAGAGGCAAGTTTGCAAGTATGACAAATTTTTAAATTATTATGTTTTTCTTATTATTTTAATGAACTTATCATATGAATATTAAATTTATTTTATGTTTTTAGTATATAAAATTAATAAATTTTAGTTAAATTAATATTTAGTAAGTTTTGATTTTATTTCTTTACTTTTGAATTAATTTTTATATTAGTTGAGTACAAGTTGTATTTTGTGTTTTTATTTAGATTTTTAGGTTATTAAATTATTTAATATTTGTTAATCAATTATAAATAGTAATTAAATGAATTTTATATTTTTGTAGGATTAAAAATGCCAAAAACAAATTGAGTTTAGAAGTTTCAAAATGCAAAGCAATAAAAGTTGACAAGATTTGTTAAAAAAAGGGGTTAAAAAGGAAAAAAAAAAAAAGAGAAAAAATGAAAAAGATGACTCTCACAAGCACTACTATAAAAAATGTAGAGATATGGTGGCAAAATTAAGCACCATGGCACCTAGTTACAAAGCCAAATCTACCTAGGTGTAAAAATTCTGTGTTATGGTGCTCTTGACCACTATAGATGAAACTTTAGCTATGCCATGGTGCTTTATAGAAAAATTGCAAGACGCACTATTTTCAACTATATTTTTTTAAAGGTTTTAAGAAGGGTTTTACTATTCTTTTAGAGAGGCCAACACTCTAAAAATTTTAGGCAAGAAAAATAATGTTTCATTTGTCATGGGTGAAGCTCGGGTTTTAGGAAGATTCATTAACTAAATCAATTTTTCTCTTATTCCCTTACTTTTCTTTTTTTTTCTTTTTCTTTTTTTTGCCCATTTGGTTTATGCTCTATTCTTAATATTGTTATTTCTTGTAGTTATAAGTAAATTTGTTAATTTAGGATTGTAATGAACTCTAATTTGTAATAAATTGTAATTACTTTATTTATTTACAATTAATGGTATGATTTATTTGCTCAATTCTTGTGCTTCATATTTCTAAACGTGTGAAAACCATTAGATAATTTAGATAACTTAAACTTGGAAAAAGGATTTTAGAATAGTGTAAATTCATAAAATTTGCAATATTTAGTGGATTGATTCGCTTGTAGGATATCAATATACTTACTAGCCTTATATAGCTATATTAGAACATATTCTTGCTTAATCCTCTAAATCAATTACATAAGAAATTATAGATTAGTTAGGAAAATGCTTATAGATAATTCAAAAGATGTTTATAGGTTAATTAGAGTTCTAGGCTATTATTGACATCAAAAGTAAGATAAAGAAAGGTAATTAGTTTGTACGAAATGCTATGAAAAATTATAATCCCAAACCTTTTTGTTTTTTAATTTCATCTAAAATGGTATTTCTCATTTATTTTATTATTTTTTATGTCTTTGGTTTAGTTTAATTTCTTCTCACCTTTATAGTTGGCTCAATTTTGAATAAGATGCACAATTTTAGTAATTAGCAATTATATTAATAACAAATTATTATAGAAGCAATACTCTATTCATCACTCAATTACTATTATGATACATATATTTATGTGTATACTTTCAAAAAGCAACAGCAAGTATTGGGAAAATTGACCCATATGCTTCATAATTATGTCATGTTTGCCTTAATATTTACCATATCAGTAAAATCTCACAATTTTGATAACTTTTCTTAATTATTTTTCGACTTTAGTTTTAAAAACTTTAAAATTTTCAATTGCATCATATTTTTCTTTTGTTAGATAAAGATAACCATATTGAAAAAAATTATCAATGAATTTGATAAAATGTTTATTGCTACATATTGTAGGAGGATAAGGTCCTTTAATATTAGTGTGAATTATTTCTAAAGTCTTGAGCTATGAGTGGGCTTTTTCTTTTAGCGCTAATTAATTTACTCTTGGTGCAATCAGCATAAATATCTATATTTAAGGTAAGGAGTATATTATTTCTAATTAATTGAGTCATTCTCTCTTTAAATGGTATAATTGTTTTGCCATAACATGAATGAATTATCTTTAATTCTAAAATGCTTTGCAATAGTATTTTCAATATTTAGATAAGCATAAGGACTATCACGAGTTAAAAATAATTTATGTAAACCGTCATTCGAACAACTATAAACTTTTCTTTATGGATTGTATATCAAATTTACTTTTCCATGACCAAAATTAAAACCAAAATCAAATAGAAATTAAATTCCTCCTAAATAAGGGTACATAAAATGTGTTTTCTAAAGTAATTTCAAAACTACCCTCTAAAACTATTTTGACTTCTCCCTCGTGTTTGACTACAATTTCTATGTCATTTTCTACTCTTAATTTCAACTACTTTTGGCTTGGTTTCTTCTTGTTTATAAACCCCTTCATTTTTATTTTTTAACAAAGACTTGATCCTAATGCAATCTCTCCTCTAGTGGTTAACTTACAGTGGAAGCGTGTGATAATTTTTCAAATGGCAACCTCTAAACCTCTTACATTGTGGTTTCGACTAGCATCATTAGTATTTTTTTTAGTATTATGATTCTTGATAGAAACATTATTCTTATTATATTTATAATGACCAGAACCCCTACTAGTATTAGGTTTTGATTGAAAGGTCAAGAGGGCACTATCACTCTTCTTTTTGAAGTTTGTCTTTCTCAATAGTATATTTGGTAATTGAACCATTCATATTCCAAGTTTCATTCAAGCTAATATAGGCAACTTTGATTTGGCTAAATTCAGCAAGAAGGGGAATTCAAGACATGAGGAATCATAAAGGCAGCATCTTACTATCTTGTGTTCTTTGAGTTTGTCTGTGGACTATTTTCAAAATAAGTTTCCTTATATCCCCTAATATTATCATATTTTATAGTTGTTAATTCTCTCATTAGGCATAGTCAAAACTTCAATAGTAACATTCCTATTGTTAATAGCAAATAAAACTATACAATCAAACAAAAGAATGCATATGAGTTTTATTTTGATCATTAATAAATTTCACATAAAGGCAACTTTAAGAATATTTCAAAATTTAAAAGTATATCCCTTTTAAGTTGATAGACTATTAAATTCAAAATACCCTTATAAAACAATACTCTATGAAACTATAATTAAAATACACAATGGCCTCCTTTGGGTAAGGGATTGTATACAATAACTGTATATCTTATAGTAATAACATATAGAGTTAACCCTGAATATTTCAAAATTTAAAAATATCTCCCCTTTAAGTAGATAGACTATTAAATTAAAAAATATCCTTATAAAACAATGCTCAGAAAACTCCAATTAAAGTACACAATAACCTTTTTGGGCAAGTGATTATATACAATGACTATAGGTCCCCTAATTAAAATATATAAAAATTCCCTTTGGGTAGGTAGTTGCATAAAATAACTAGTAAAGTAAATAAACTCTTACATGATGAAATATTCTACAAATTAGCATAAATATATCACTTTGAGAATAAATATTTATGTTGATTCATAAAACAATTTATACATGCAAGTAAATGTCCAAAATTTTGAAAACTAATTGATATTTACCAATAAGTGCACATTCTAGTAAATAACAAAATTAATTAATTAATAATAAATGCATATATCATTATGGAAGATATATGAATCAAACCAAAAATTTTTTAAAAAAATAATAAATAATAAGTGCACATGTTTCAATTATTGGTTTATTATGACCTAATTTTAATGCAAAATTATAATCTTGTTTTGATTAATTTTTACAAATGATTCGATTTTGGTCTCTAGAGTAATTTATGTTATTTCCAATAATCAATTTTGATTCAATTCTTTGAACCCTAAGTTTGAAAACTAAAAATTTTCAATTTTAATTACTTTCCCCAGACTCAATGATTTCAAGTGATTTAAGTCTTTGTAAATTCCTTGTAATACAAGCTACAAAAACCCAAACATATTGCATTTTATTAGGCGTAGTAAAAAAAATAATTAGGACTTATAAAATTTAATCAACTTAGGTTATAAATTCATATGAGTGGACTTTGATACCACATGTAAGATAAAATAACTAATCATATAAATTCAAAACACCATAATAATATTAAGCATAAGCATATCTGTATTTACCATAATAAAATTGATACCATAGGTGCTTCTACTATCACCTTGAAACAAATCTTTCTTTTCAACTTCCTCACAAAAAATAATTATTTGATGGTGGCAAGACAAAGATTATGTCTTTTTTAAAATATTTATAGGAAGTGGAGAAAGGATTTAACTATTCTATTAATATATTCCTAAAAGCACACCTATCATGGGTTTAATAAGATAAAGGCCTATATTATACTATCTAATTATATTAACTAATAAAGGTGTGCAACCCACAAAATTGATCACAAATATATATAATTTGGATTAATTATCATCATCTAATATAAATCATATAAATAACAGTTCATTTTTATTAAAATAAAAGAATTTAGCTAACGGAAACCCATAAAATTCTTGTAGTTTGAACATAAAACGTTTTGCTAATTAATCACACATTCCCTAGCAGCTTATAAAATGATCAATATGATGAAAATGTGAAAATAATATAAATTGAAAAGCTACTTAGTAATCTCAATAAAAGCAAAACCAAAAAACCTAATGGACCGTGGGAGCATTCTTTCTGCTCTTACGACAATGTAATGTTTTTTTTATAGTTTTTTTAATTATAAAATTTTTATAAGTTTCGAAGAGAGAGACACACAAAATAGTGTGTATGGAGTTCACTTTTTTTTTCTTTTTTTTTCTTTTCAAAATTTGTAAGAATTTTACAATAACTTTTTTTTTTAAAATCCGGACTCTATTGGATAGGTTGATGTCGGTAAAGTTGATTCCATATCAATAGTCATTATCCCATAGAATATTTTTCACGTCATAACCAATGGGCAGTTCACCATTTTTCCTGCACCTGAAATTGAAAGGAAATGAAAAAAGGAGGTGAAGGAAGTAGAACCTGTGAAAGTTGATTCCGCACGCTTTGCTTTTTTGGCATCAATAGGTGTGATTTGTCAACATCGTTTGAATTTGTGGCCAACAGAGTTGATACGGAATGGCAGAAGAAGATGCCAAAGTGCCAATCCAGCGTCAACTTGTTCTTTCTATACGGATAGAATCAGTTTCCTGCGAAATGGCAAATGTGAAATCAGCAAATCAAAGTCAAAACGATTTCAAATTCTGCTCTTCGAACGAGCAGCATCCATAATTATATTCATCGGACGTGTTTGGTATAGGTTAGGTGTTGTAGTATAAGATATTATGATATTTATATTTCATAAAATTGACCATTTGATCCACTTCAACTCCGATAAAGGTCGGTTTAGATTGGTTCGCTGTGGTCATTTTAGTTGGATGAATCGATTAGATTTTAATTTACGCATCTCTAATTGTGTACCATATAGGAAGACATGGTATTATTAGAAACACTATATAGTGGTGTGAATAGCCCTTTCATACTATCATATATGTTTGATGCATCAACTAACACAACAATACTATTTCATAATAGGATAAAAATAATATTTTTACAGATGTAAATAATATTATATTCATTTAATAACAGTGATAATAATATTGGTGATAATGCAGCAATACAATGGCAATATCGTAGCAATGACAAGATAGAGGACATGATGTTGGTACTAATATGACCATAATGATAATGGACTAGTGTTGGCAACTATGATAATGGTTATAGTGGTGATAGTGATAATAATAAATGATAGAGGTAGTGATAATAATAACAGTAAAAATAGAATTAATGGTGGTGATAGCAAAAAAAAAAATAGTAATAATAGCAATAACATGATAGTAGCAGTGACAAGCTAACAATAATAATAATAATAATAATAATAATAACAGAGGTAGTAATAGCAAAAATAATAAGATAATAATGGCAGTAACAATAAAAATAATAATGGGGACAACATGATAATAATTATGGCAATAATGGAAATGATTATGATGATGGTGCTTGGGAGGGAGTTGAAAGGAGTTAGTAACAATAATAATAGTGATGATATAACAATATATTAGCAAATAAATATAAAAGTTAATTTTGCTTTTGTAAAAACTAAAATAAATTTGTTATCATGACTCATCATTCCCCTCTTAAGTGGATAATGTTAAACAATTATAACTGTGGGAAAAATCTAAACCATATAACTTACACAATCCTTTGCATATATCAAACACTATAAGCATGCATTGTATTAACTTATACATTGACTCATCCAACCTTATACAATGTACTAAACAAAGCCTTAGTCAACTAGCTTAATTGATTTGAATGAATAGTGTCTAAACCGATTCCAATCCAACCAATAAACACCCCTATTGCTGTGAATTTGTTATATAAGCTTTATATATTCTTTTATAGACTTAAATTGTGGTTATGGAGGTAATTGCAGTGATTACAAAAGCAAATACAAAAAAAATGCAGAGAAATACAATTTTAATTTAATATCCATGATCACATGTGTTGATGCAGAATTGTAAAGATAAAATTCTTGTGGCCTAAGAAAAATAATTTCCCCTTAAAGAAGATATGTAAGAATATTTCCATGTAATGGCCTCCCTCAACCAGAGGTATAAAAAAGAGAATAAATAAAAAAAGAAAGAATAAATACGAGTGATAGCATTCAATATTATATTATTACTATTTTTTTCTCAGCCCTTGGGTTGAAGGATAGAAAGAGTTAAAGGCATGAAGAATCGAAGTGTAATTCCTTCCTTGGAAACCAATTATTCTCCCATGTCGGTAAGGACATAGAGAGATGTTCGAATGAAAGTATCCTGACTGTAATGACAAAAAGGTATCATCACCTTCTTAACAAGGCTTTTTGATTCCGTGAAAAAATTAATAACCCAGAAACTAAGAATAAGAAAGTACGTAAAGGGTTCTTATTTTGACTATGAATATTTAAATTTTGGGGTTACAGAATTTTTTTTAAAAAATTTATTAGCAATTTGAAAAATTTTTTATAAAAATTATTTAAAAAGAGATTTAATCTTAATTAACGAATAAATTAATAAAAAAATTTTTTATTGTATAACAAAAAATTCTGTATTTAGACCCTAAAGCTTATAAAACACGGCGTTCCAAAATTTTATATCTATCTCGGGACTCGAACCGGTGCAAGTAAACATCTGTAATTTTGGATACACAATTGCTACTGAAATTTTTCTAGTAATTAAAGCTCGTTAAGTATATTTATACGACGTATTTTTGTATCATAATATTATATTCTAAACTTTGTATAAAGAAAGGAACCTTCTTTATTGAAAAGTTCACGTCGCTTTTGGATTCCTTTGTTGCCAAGTTGTTTTATACATTCTTTTTTTTTTTTTTAACGCGGAAGAGAACTTTATTCTTCGCGTTTGATGAAACATGTTATTCTTTCTGAGCACTATATAAAAATGCTTCGCTGCGTAAACTTCCTTCATCAACGAAAAGAGCAGAGAGAGAGAGAGAGGAAAAGTAAAGAAATAGAGAGTCGAAGTTAAAAGAAAGCATAGATAAGGCAGAAGGAGGAGGCTACAGACTAGTTTCAAAATGAAGAAGCCTCATCACCTGGCAGAATCACAGTATATGGAACCAAAGGCAAGTAAACTCGTTTCGTTGTATAAACAGAAAAAAAATAGTTTTGAATCTTTTTTTTTTAAGTTACTTGTAAATAATTTTCTGAACTTATAAAACTTAAAAATAGATCCTTAAATTTCCTCATTTCAAAAAATAAATTATTTTATATATTTTCGTGAATTTGGTGTGAATTGGGGGTGATTTTTGTTTGAGTTTTTAAATTTTTGGTAAACATGCTAGTATTGAGGACAAATAAAAACTATCATATCAATTATAAGAAATTTTAAGTATATGTTTGGATTTCCGATACAAAATCACTTTTGTGTAAAAGCTACCTATTGTTGCTTCTTACAAACTATAGTTTTCTCCCTACAAACCGTGATTTCCTGCCTCCAAACGCTCATTTAAACATGCACTAATTTGATGTAGCATTTGAAATAAAATTTTAATGTCATTAAGAAAAAATAGACAAAATAACTTATTTTTAAAGTGTGAAATTTGAATATTTTATTTTTTTATTTTAAAAAAATAGAAGCTATTTACAATTGAGATGTCTTTCTGCTTTTTTTTTTCTTTTAAATAAAATAGGGGTGTATATATATATACATGTATACTAGCTTGACACGCACGTGTCAATGCCTTTTGTAGTGTTATTTTAAAAATAAAATTTATAATCATATTATATTACTTGAGAAGTTATTTGAGAAATGGTGGAAAGTTATGACATTAGTGTGTCTAGCTATCTAGTGGGACATAGAGATTGTTATTTAATTATAAGGGAGGCATAGAAGTTATTAAAAAATGAGATATATTCTACATTAACATGGCTAATTTAGAATCAAATATCTATATAACGAGTGTAGAAACTATAGAAGACTAATCTATTTGACAAAATATTTTCAGTATAATAATCTATTTTCAAAGACCTTCCCAAACAAATATGCTTCGTGATATATATATATATATATATATATATTCAGAAAAGTGTTTTCCATCATGATTTGGTTTTATGTCTACTGAACCAAACGATTAATTGGGACAGAACAATTACTACAAAAACCACAAGAAAAAAAAAATACTTTTACACCAGTTTGCCCAAAAAAAAAATCAGTACATCGTTTAGTTACAAAAAGGTTCCCTAATAATGGAATAGTGTTTTCGAAAAATGAGAAAAAAATTTTGTGAAAATTATTTCTAGAATATCAACAGGATGAGATTCATATACATAGAACTTATCTAGCTATCTTCTCCAGACAAAATCTTCTTTTCATTTTCATCAGAAGATGGAAAATATATGAAACTAGTTTTCCAGACGCTTATTATATAGAAAGTTATCTTTTCCGAGCAAATGGTAAGTTTTTCATTGGTATTCTGTTTCTTAACAGTTTTCAAAAACTTGAAAAACTTAAAAAAAAAAAAGGATAAATGCACCTCAAAATTGTTATAGGAGATTAGAATTATATTTATGCCTCCACTAATCAATATTGTAACAATAATAATGCAGGGTGATAGTTATGAGATTTTACCAAGAGGACTCAACATTGTATGGGGCGACGACACTCGATATTGGAACCTGCCTGAGTGAGTATCATAATCAGATAGGCTTTTTAATTTATTTGGCGGAGAGGGGACCCAAAAAAAAAGTTTGATAAGAACCTTTGAATTACTAGGTCCACTCATAAATATTTAATTGACTTTTTATGTATTATTGGAGTATATGTGCTTAAATATGTGGCTTAAACAAACCGTATATAATAATTTTAATAATAAAAAGGTTTGCAAGGATGGCAAATCAATGCTTATGTTTCCAGAAATAATATACAGTAAAGCAAATTCTAGATATGTTTAAATTATTTTAATATTTATCATATAAATATTTGAATGTAAACGTCAGACATACCAACGCTTAAGTGAAATAAATTTTCTTTTCAGTAGATTAATATTCCAGTAACCCTGAATTTTTTGCTTTATTTAGTTTTAATCTTTCATAAATTTAGAAGTGCACACTCGAGTTAATTTTTGAAAATAATAAATTCGTTGCTTGTTAAATTTTTCGTCAAATGATTCAGAAATGCTAAATGCACTACAAGATAATTCCAAACCGCATCCATCTAGTGACCTAAAATGGGAGTGATGAATGTAATATACAGACATGATATCTGTTTGTCTTACAAGTGTGTTGTACAAATGATTTCAGACAGAGAGATGGACCTGCGACGCTGATACAGGTATCCTGGCTAGACGTATCAGGTGCGGTGGAGGTGAAGCCAAAAAAGAAATATCGAGTAAGTTTCGAAGTGAAGCTTAAGCCTGACGCCTTCGGGTGGAGTGGCAGTCCAGTGCTAGTGATGGCGAAAGTTGGGAAGAAGGGACAGTATGCGTTTGAGGAAGTCACTCTGACTAACTCCGAATACGTCAAAATTCCTGGCCCAAAATACCTCGAGATCACAGTGCCAGATAACCCCCAAGAAACAAAGCTTTATTTTGGTCTCTATGAAGTGTGGAGTGGAAAATGGAAGGGAGGCCTCCAAATCAAAAAGGCCTATGTGGAATGTGTCAACTAAAATCTTTTTTCCTTGCATTGTCTTCTTGGAAAGGAGGTATATCAGGATATGTACTTTGGGTGTTCTGGACCATGTGTGATACCGCTTACTCTTGCTGAGACTATTATCAAGAATAACAGCATGAGGAATATAAATATGGGTTCTTGCATATTGATTTGTAATGAATAATGCTTTTACAATAAGACTTTGTGTTGTTTTGAGGCATCAGTTGTTAAAATTACTGCTTAATTATGTGTTGCATGCATGCACGGTTTAATGGTGTGTGTGTGTGTATTTATATAACCTCATGGATATATGCATTTAATTAACATATATATCCCTCTCCTCTTAGATGTTTGATAAAGGATAATAAGAAAAAAAATATATCTAGCTTTCCCTTTCTCACTGTCCAAACAAAATCATGGAGCGCTCTCAATTCTCCTTAAGCTGCCATCACTAAAGCCTTGGAAATTTGGAAAGTAAAACTGCATAGAGAGCTAAGTCGAGAACATTTTGATCGATTTAATTATATCAAATTCCACGATGATGATTGAGTGGTAACGACGTATATGCAGCCAAAGTTTGCTTGAAAAATTAATATTGAACCATGAAACAGCAGGCGTCACCAAAGTGTGCTTGAGGTACATCAAACCCCTCCCTGACCAGTCTAGAAGAACAGCTGTGTTGTTCTTCTTTTAATGCATTTCCCTTTCAACCAATTTTTTTTTTTAAAAAAAGCATATTTCTTGATGAAGAAACCACGTTTATCTTTAGCAAAAGGTAACTACATTCTTTTCTGCTTTTTCTTTTCTCGGCCAACATATTCTTTTCTCCTCGTAACTGCTAAAATTGTGTATGATAGAAATTTTGGAGCCTCTTTTTCGAGTTACACGTGTTTCTTTTAAAACCTGAGTTAAATTATATTTTAAACCTAATTTCTTGCCTCTGTGCCTGCAAAGTTAAAGAAGATGACTAACAGGTTTACCACTATGACCATACATGAGACTTAAGACAAAAAGAAAACATAAAAAAGATAAAATTTCCTGCTACGACTTAATTAAGCTAAGACATTACGTGTGTGTGTGTGTGTGTATTCTCAGTTATCTATAGACATTGGATAATAATATTGGTCATTGTTTTGTTGCGAGGGAGGAAGAGGGATATTTTAATGGAAGAGCAAATACATAATTTGAGCTCTTTTATTCTTATTTTTCTCTCTTGATTGATTAACTTACTTTCAACCACCAAGTATAATAGGTAAATATATATAAAGGTGCAACCCTATAAATATCTATTACATGAATTACTAATTAATATACCATACATAGATAACACCAATCCAGATAGATGAACTATACATCACTAGCCTTCTAGGAATATAATAAACTTGAACAACGATCTAAGAATTCAAGAAGTCATGAACTGGCACGTACCTAGGAAAAATCAGACAACATTTTTACTTCAACACACTCTCCCCCACCCCACCTTTTTCTTTTTCTTTTTCTTTTTTTTTTCTCCTCCCTTACCCTTTTGTGTCAAATTTTCTCCTTTACTCTTAAGTTTTGTTTGCTTTATTTGCAATCTTCATAAATCTTCAAACCTAAGAGGCTTTATAAAAATATCAACAACCTCATGTTGAGTCTATATACAAACTCAAGCTTCACTTTCTTTTTTGGAATGCAGTACTCTGATGAAAAAAAGATACCTTGTGTTTATGTCCTTGCTTCAATCAGGGAATGTAGGGATTTGGGTGAGTTCTTGCGAAGACTTCTTGTCAATCCTTTTGCATTGCCCTAGTGCTTCCTGCTGGAGCAACTAAGTTAGTCTTCTATACCAAATAACATAGCAAGTAGAAGAAATTTAGGTCACATGTTCAAATTCACAATTAGTTGCTTTTCTGAACTCCATGAAATAAAACAAACCCAAGAAAAACATAATCCCAATAATGGTCTTTCTATTATCTATATCATCTATAAAATCTTTATCGCAAAATCTCACAAGAAAAAAAAAAAAAAGCTTGTTGTACCTTTCAGATGACATGATTAATCCTCTCAACAAACTTGATGTGAGTGTGTTCATAAGATTGCAATCGAGCATTTTGAACTTTTTCAACACCTCTCTTGCATAGCGAAACATGAATACCACCCTCCATTACAGAAGCCGCCATTGTCTTTTGCTCTTCTTCGCCAAAATAGGAAAAGAAAGCATTTTATATTTCTTGCGCTTCACAATACCAATTTGCTTCCTTATTATGTTCTGCGTCCTGACATGCAGCGATAACTAGAAAAAAATATAAATTTAGTGAGGGAAAATAACCTAGATAATCCGTCCCTAGAGCATGACATTCAAGCAGAATAGATACCAAGAGCTTTTAAAATGTTTCTTAGGTTTTTTATTGTCTGTTTTCAAAATTGAGTTACAATTGTCCATTGTGAATAATTTTAAAATTTTGAAATTCATTTGTACCCAACTATTTAGAAGTAAAATCTCTTGCGAATTCTAAGAATTTTTTTAGTTTTTGCTTTATTCAATAATTATTTACTAAAAGAATAAAATTGTCAACATAAAAAAAAAACAACATAACAACAAAACAAAGCGCACAAATCGTCTGTAGTAGTAAAAATTATTGCACACCATATAGGAAGCCTCAAAAAGCTTTTCTTTTTTTTAAGACTAGAAAATAATGTAAGGTGCATAAAAATTATAATTAAGAAGATAAAAATTTTAATCCTCAAAAAGATTTATACTTTAAAAATTTTAATTATGTAATTTAGTTAAAATTTTTTAAGTGTAAATTTTTTACAATTAAAGTTTTTATTTTTTAATTGCAATTTTTAAATACTTCATTAAATTTTTTAGTTCCTAAAATCAAAAAACCTTTAAAGACTTACAACGCGGTGTGCAGTTCCGTGGGCCAAAACAGAAGTTGAACAGACAAAGGTAAGGCTAATCGCTTTTTCCTGAATTGAAACTCAATTACCGACTTAAAATCATTTAATTAATGGAATCTTGTTAGCTATTGTTATTTTATTTACAAAAAATAATTGAAATCAATTTAATTCATAATCATTACATAAACTGACCTTTTTCAGGGCAAACAATAGTTAACAAATTGTATAATCCTTGAATTCTCATTCTAATCAAGTTCACCGTATAAAAATTTTGGTAGAAATACATTCTTAATTTCTTTATTTTAAATTTTACTTTTTTCTTTTAATTTAATTTTATTTGAATTTAGTTCTTTAACTTTATATTAAATTTTCTTTTTGTTTTTCAATTCTATTTTATTTCAATTTAGCCTCTTGACTTACAAAAATCACGTTTCCTTGTCTCTATCACATCACAATGCATATCAAGTTACATGGTGGCTTAATTCTAATAACAGCTTGCAAACTTGGATTTTACTTGTTATAATACCCTTCCCTATCACCTCCCTAATGCTACATTTTATTCTTTATGGCTTTCCTTGAAAGAGTACCATATGCATTAATAAGTGCACATTATCTCACTTTTACAAAGTGCAACATTTGAGTAGAATTAGTAAAAAAATTATTAAAGTTAAGCTATAAAAAGCTAAAAATACTTTTTTGTTAAACATCTTGACAATGTTAGAGAAAAATAAACTCTTGAATAGGTTTTAGAAGTTAAGGGAACTATATTAAAACAAAATGATTTAACAAAATGAAAGTAACGCCTAAAATATAATTAAGAGACAAAAGTAAAATAAAAATAAGTAAAACTTAAAATTCAATTAAATGTCCAAAAGCACATTTTGAATTTTCATTCTAAATAAGTTCACTATATATGTATCTTATTCCTCTCTTCTTCTTCTCCTTTTTTTTGTTTTATTTCTTTTTTTTCAATATTTGTTTCATATAGATCATCTAAATATTTTCCTAGCAAAATATATTGCTGACAACTTGCTCTCTTGAAAATCAGGTCTTGAGGTACAACTAGATATTTTGCCCACTCAAGTGACTCTCAATTCTTGCTTAATTCTGCAACCATGTTTTTAATTGCGAAAATAATTATCCTAAAAATTCTCACCATCTATGTCGCAGTCGCAGTCGCAGCAAAAACTCACTCACCATTGACGTGGAATATGAAAGGCACCATGACATGCCAAATCATATAACTAGAAGCTTCTTAGAGAAATTTGTACACAGTTCATCTGATATACCAGACACGAAGTGTTTCGTCAGAAAGATGGCATCTTTTTCGTGTATGATACATACCATACATACATATATCATTACATGGAGGAATATGCCAGCATCATCAAAAGAATTTCCACTTATACAAGATGTCACCAACAAATATAAACTGTACATGAACTATTCCCATCCCCATTCCCTGCACACTGCAACAGAAGCTGATTCATCAGGCATCAACTAAGACAGTTAACCCATTCAGTGGAACATGCTGCTCAGCGTCATTGCCAGGGTGAACAACGACACTAGCATGAGCCTCGGAGCAAGACTGATTGGCTCCTTCATGCGAAACGGATATGGAGTTTAAAGATATCTGATCAGCAGTATGGCTATGCTCGTCTTGGTCATGGGAAATTATTTCCCACTCCCCTTTAAGGGATGCTACTTCTAGCTCCTTCTCATTGTACCTCTCCATTTCAAATGCGGTGGGCAGAATCACGTAATCGTTAAGTGGGTTGTAGTATGGATCTGGATCTCCAGCCTTCAGCCAGTGCTTGAGAATCCGGAATACATGACGTTCAGAAAGAATACGCCGATGTTCGCCTGGAACTCCAACCCTTGCCTCCGCTTCGAGCCCATCAGCCTGCAAGTGAGATAAGGTTGAAGCAGTGTTGCTGGTCTTAATCATACTAAAGGTCACACATAAGTAGTAACAGCGGAGGAATCATGAAATGGTGATTATCATGGTCAGATGGCCAGGTTCTATAGAATAGGTTGCAATAATGATTATGACGGTCCCTTTGCATGATTAATGAGCGAGACGATGGTACCCGAAGAATGGCAAAGGCTGATAGAGCCCTGGTGATAGTCACAACAAGGGCATGGTAGTAATCATATTAAAGGCACTTGTGGCATTATATAATTGTGAAGCACATCTTCAGCTTAGCAGATATTCAGCTTAGCGGTAACCATGTATCACTATATTTTAGTAGACAAGTTTTTATCATAGGTAAAAGTAATCAAATGACAGGTTTGATCAACCTATATTTCAGAACATATATTCCATCATAATCCATAAATCGCTACCAACACCAATGCTGTTTCAGCAGAACCATACCAAGAAACTTAGTATAACATCAGAGATGTTAAGGGTTTCTGATGGAAAATTTACATTCAATAAATCGTCAGTTGCATAAAGATTAAGCACATCAAAGTTAACAAACCTTAGCTGACTCCATTGGTACCGTTCCATCACCATCAACACATACGTATTTGGCCTGAATATTTTTTTCCAAAAAAAAAAAGGTCAGCATCTGGCAACTGGAGAAAAGAAAAAAAAAAGGCCTCAAGGAAAAATAGATTACTTATAAAATACAGTTTGGGAGAGAAATTGAGTGTAGTTAGTATTTTAATTTAATTTTTTAAGTACATCTATAACCACACATGTATTTAATAAAACAATTCAATTTAAAACTTTTTCAGAACCACAGAGGATAAAACAATGCAGATGGTCCAGAGTTATTTTAATTAGTAGCACAGATAAAACATGTATTGCAAAATAGGCCAATCAACATCCCATGTACTAGTTATATGTATAACCTCTGCACCTTAGACGTGTAATTTTCATCAAGAAATAAATATTGTTACAAAAGCAATGACCTGATAATGACGAAGCTGTTGCAGATCTGAGACAGGCTTCTCCCCACTTCCATAGCTGCAGAATAGTTATTTAAACTTTACAATGATTATCATACATTTGCAAAGAATTAGAACATTCAGAATACTTTTGCTAAGATCCATTTTTGGAGTAAACATAATATCATCCAAAGAACTGTTGGAAACATTACCATACAGTATGAGGCGTCTCAAGATTGACCCCATATATATTGTAGAATTTGACTTGAGAGGGAAGTTTGGCACAAGATAAAATCTTGCGTGTTTCATTCGCCCATTTCAAGATCTCCATGTTAAAGGGTAGCGGCCAATCCTCACCATCATAGTTGACCTGGATCATGGTTAAACAATATTCTACCAACCTAAGTAAGATGTACCAATAATCATCTCAGACCTTGAATGAAAAGCAATACTTGTAATTGTCCAAAGTATTATAGTAAGCACACACCCTTCCCCCCAAACAACCTCCCTTTCTTTTATATTTAAAATTAAAAAAGAGTAAATATTTTTCCGTAAACACTCTGAAAGATCACTGAACGAATGTTGGGAATTATTCTCTATATTTTATTTAATGATAAGGCGAGATACATATAGAGTCGGAGGAACAAACTAAGCCTATCCTATCCCATGATATCTGTCGAGAGATATTCAAAGCAATTAAAACAGAATTGAATCCCACTAAATTAGGGATTAACCAAGAAAGGAAAAAACTAAATTAGGAAATAAAGATAATAATAACGCCGTAAACAATAACGCTGGAATATTAGTCATAATATTCCACCAACACTCCCCCTCAAGCTGGTGAATAGATATCCATCATTCCCAAGTTGCAACTAAGTTCTTCAAATCTAACTCTAGCAAGTGCCTTGGTAGAAATATCTGCAACTTGACTGCTGGTGGGCACATAGGAAAGATCAATTAATCTTGATTCCACTTTCTCTTTGATAAAATGGCGATCTATCTCCACATGCTTTGTTCTGTCATGATGTATAGGATTCTTTGCAATCCCTATTGTGGCCATGTTGTCACACCACACTTTCATTGGAGATTCCATTCTGATTTGTAGTTCTGCTAGGAGCCTCTTAACCCATATTCCTTCACATATACCCAGTGCCAAGGCTCTAAATTCTGCTTCAGCACTGCTTCTAGCAACCACTGGTTGCTTTTTGCTTCTCCAACTAACTAAGTTACCCCACACAAATGTGCAATAGCCTGTGGTGGATCTTCTATCTGTTATGGACCTGGCCCAATCAGCATCTGTGAACACTTCAATGTTCCTTGCTCCCCCTTTCTTAAAGAATAACCCTTTATCAAGTGTCATCTTTAAGTACTTCAGGATTCTGAACACTGCCTCCATATGCTTCTCTTGAGGATTACTCATAAATTGACTAACCACACTAACAGGAAAACTGATATCTGGACGAGTATGAGATAGATAAATCAGTTTTCTCACCAGTCTCTGATATCTCCCTGTGTCTACTGGTGTACCACCTTCTTTAAGGCTCAACTTATATGTTGATTCCATAAGAGTTTCTGCTGGCTTTGCTCCTAGCATCCCTGTTTCCTTTAAAAGATCAAGAGTATACTTCCTTTAAAACACTGAGATACCTTTACTGGATCTAACCACCTCCATTCCAAGGAAATATCTCAAGTTACCCATATCTTTGACTTCAAATTCTTGAGCCAAAGAATTCTTCAGCTCTTGTATACCTTCCCAATCATCTCCTGTAATGACAATGTCATCAACATAAACTATAAGGATAGTTATCCTACCACTAGTTATACACCGAATGAATAGGGTGTGATCAGTCTGACATTGATAGTAACCAAGATTCTTCATTGCCTTTGCAAATCTTCCAAACCATGCTCTTGGTGACTGCTTTAGACCATACAGGGATTTTTTTAGTTTGCATACCCTCTGGGGATGATTACTTCCTCCTAATCCAGGTGGCAACTCCATATACACCTCTTTTTCAAGATCACCATTCAAGAAGGCATTTTTGACATCAAGCTGATGTAGGGTCCAGTCCAGGTTTACGGCTAACGACAAGAGAATCTTAATAGTGTTGAGCTTGGCTACCGGTGCAAAAGTCTCCTAGTAGTCAATCCCATGTGTCTATGTAAACCCCCTAGCTACAAGTCTTGCCTTATACTTATTGATGCTTCCATCAGGGTTATATTTGATAGTGAACACCCAATTGCATCCCACCACAGTTTTTCCTTGTGGTAAATCTGTTACCACCCAAGTCTGATTTTTCTTAAGTGCACATAATTCGTCATTTATTGCCTCCCTCCATCTGGGATCCTTGACAGCCTCCTGAGAATTATGAGGTAACTTTTCAGCAGATAACTGAGCAACAAAGGTTGAAAAATGTGGAGATAACCTGTTACAAGAAACAAACTTGCTGATCGGATGCTTTGTACATGACCTTACTCCCTTCCTCAGTGCTATAGGCCAACCCAACTCCTCAGAATTTGTAGTAGGTTCTAATTCATGGCCTTACTCGGGAAGTGTGATGGATTTCTCCTATTTAGTTTCACTTGCTACTTGCTGCTCACTTGCTTGCTTTTCTCTCTTCTTTCTTGTATATAATCTCGAGTTGTTTTCAGGTTTGTCCACCCTAGTTTCAACATCTTTCTCTTTACCACTCTCACCATTTTCAGTAGAATTCTGATCTGGTTTGGGGCTGGGAGCATTTGTTTCAATGGGCTTAAAGGGTAGGATGCTCTCTGGAGTGGGTATATCAGGTCTAGACGCATCAAAATTGTATGGGACAGACAGGGTGTCAAGGTGTTCTAACCGGATCTGATCACATCTAGGTCCAGGAGGTAAAGGAGAGGGTATAATTTTCTGGGATTGTGTCTGGTATGCCATCATTTACTGGAAACAGCCATTCACCCTCACTACTACTCTCCCCCTGAATGGGTGTTTTTGGATAATAAGGTTGATTTTCAAAGATTGTTACATCCAATGTAACAAAGAATCGGTTAAGAGTAGGAGAAAAACACTTGTAACCCTTTTGAGTAAAGGAGTAACCTAAGACATTTATGAGCACGAGGTTCAAGTTTTCCACCATGGTAATTATGTACAAAAGCAACACACCCAAATACTTTATGGGGAAGTTGGTGAAGAAAGGGAACCGAGTGATAGGTTTCAAGCAATTTCTATAAAGGTGTAATAAACCCCAATGTTTTGGAAGGCATTCGATTTATTAGATAAGCAGAAGTAAGGATAGCCTCCCCCCAAAAATAATCTGGAACATTGGTAGTGAGCATAATAAACCTTGCAACCTCAAGTAAATGCCCATTTTTCCTCTCAGATACACCATTTTGTTGTGGTGTATTGACACATGAAGTTTGATGTATAATACCATTGGTGGTAAAAAACTGATCAAAAGCTTGACTTAGGTATTCTTTCCCATTGTCACTTCTAAAAATCTGAATTTTTGCATGGAATTGATTTAGTATAAAGGAGTGAAACTCCTTAAAAATTTGAAAAACTTCTGCTTTATCTTTCATGAGATATACCCAAGTCAATCTTGTATGATCATCTATAAAAGTCACAAACCATTTGGCCTTTTTCTTAGTTGTAACCCTTGATGGCCCCCAGACATCACTATGTATGATAGAAAAGGGTTTAGTGGGTTCATAAGCACGAGGTAAGTAGGAATTTCATGTGTTTAGAGAGTTGACAGAATTCACACTGAAAGAGAGAATTCTTATTATTGAAAAGAGTGGGATACAACTGCTTCATGTAAGATAAACTAGGGTAGCCTAACCTATAGTGCCAAAGTGCAATGTCAGTATTGGGTGACAAAGTAGCATTTGCTCTATTCCCATTCGAGTTGTCAATGAAATATAATCCATCAAACTCCCTAGCACTGCCAATCCTCTTCTTCAACTCCAAATCCTGGAAAACACACCCATCAGAATAAAAGTTAGCTGTGCAATTATGCTCTATAGTAAGTCTCTTCACAGACAATAAATTGCAATCCAGAGCAGGCACATAAAGGACACCAGTTAAGACAAGCTTATCAGTAATTATAACAATTCCTATTCCTTCAACCTTAAGAACTTGTCCATTTGCTACCTTTACAGTCCTATGACTTTGGCAAGGCTGAATATCAACAAGTAAAGATTTATCACAGGTCATATGGTCATTTGCCCCTGAATCAACAATCCAAATACCATGATTTGGGGTCTTAACACCCAAGGCAGTGCGTGTGTTACCTGTATTCACCATATTACTTGTAGATACACCTTTTTCAGCTTTCAGGTCATACTTGCTTAGAATTTTTCTAAGCAACTCAACCTCCTCCTTGCTTACTGGTGCATTATCACTTTCGGCCTTGTCATTACCAACAGCGGCATAGCTTTTGCCTTCTGTTTTGGTTCTGTTTTTCAAATTGGGTGGCTTTCCATGGATCTTCCAGCATGTGTCTTTGGTATGCCTGGTTTTTTGACAATGCTCACACCAAAGTTTGCTCAATTTTTTTCTTGATTCTAGTCCAATAGTCCCCTTGGCAGCCATAATTGAGGATTCAGGAACCCCATTGTTGATTAGAGTCCCATGAACCAATTGTCTCCTGCTTTCTTCACACCTGACAAGATTGACTGCTCCCATGACTGTTGGAAGAGGACTAGTGGCCATGATTCTTCCACAAACATCATCATAAACAGAGTTTAAGCCTAGCAGAAACTCATACACACGTTCTCGTTCCACAATCTTCCTGTAGCAAGTCATATCTTCATTGCACATCCATTGGTGAGGATCATAAAGATCCAATTGTTGCCAAAGTTTCACCAACGTTGTGTAATACTAAGTCACATTCTTCTCTCCTTGTTTGGTCTCTCTCAAAAGACTCTTGATTTGGAATAATGCAGCAGTATTTTCGATGGTGGCATAAGTTTGCTTGGCATTTTCCCAGATTTCTTTTGCAGATGTTGCCAAGACAAACTGTTCGCTAACTTCCAAGGTCATCGAGTTGATCAACCAACTCATAACCAGGTTGTTCTCGGCAATCCAAGTCTGGTACTTTGGGTCAGACACATCAGGTGGCACTGCGCTAAGGTATTTTTCTTTCCCTCTCCCTCTTATGAACATAAGCACCGAATGGGACCATGGTAGATAATTATTCCCATTCAGTCGGTGACTAACGATGAAGGCTTGGGAATTTTCGGCACCGTTCTGGAGAGAGGATGGGTTCGATGCTAGAGGAGCCACACCCGACGGGCCGGAGGCTAAGATCTCCTCCGACTCGACCTGCATGGCTTTGATCGACCCGAAAGAGATCATTCCCCTGGTGTTCTGCGAAGCTCTGATACCATGAACGAATGTTGGGAATTATTTTCTATATTTTATTTAATGATAAGGCGAGATACATATAGAGTCGGAGGAACAAACTAAGCCTATCCTATCCCATGATATCTACCGAGAGATATTCAAAGCAATTAAAACAGAATTGAATCCCACTAAATCAAGGATTAACCGAGAAAGGGAAAAACTAAATTAGGAAATAAAGATAATAATAACGCCGGAAACAATAACGCTGGAATATTAGTCATAATATTCCACCAACAATCACACTGGAGCAAGTCCCAAGTACAGCTTCAGATTTGAGAGAAGAAAAAGCACCTCATGTTAGAAACATGATTACTTGTTTTCCTTATTACTAGTTATTCATAGAATTTGATTTCATTTGTAAATTTAAAATTCATAACATGCTCCAGCCACCAAATTTTAGAAAACAATACATTTAAATTCATGGAAGCTTTGGAAATAATTGTTTTTGCTCACTGTACAAGATAAAGCAGATAACTCACTTTGTTATTTGTAAGAGATTCCTTAAAAATATCAATACTATCTCCTGGAGGATAAGACTCCAGAATAATATGAGACTTCCCATCGGAATCATGCTTCTCACGCCAGAGTTCTAGAACTGGAATGTTTTCCCAGTGAAAATCAGGACAACCCATAAGTTCGTATATAGATGGGCATTCAATCAGCTGTGACATTGTAACAAGCTAATTAATAATCAATAATTAAAAAAATTTCACAGCAAAATTAAAAAAAAAAAAAGAACAAAAATGAAAAATTAGAAAATGCAAGCATACATGTATGACATTGCTTCAATTATCTTGTGCACAGATAAGCAGGAGTAATCCTATTAAAACAAAGAAAAGAACACGCCACCCAGCAATATATACCTTGTAAAACTCTAACTGCCTGTTTCTACCAATGCATACTTTTGTTTTCAACATCCAAATAGCAACTGATTATTTTTTTGATAAAATAGCAACTGATTATCGACTAACTTGTTCACAACAATGGACAATATTTAGAAGCCAACCTTCTTTCCCATATCTTTATTGATTTATACCAATGCATACTTTTGTTTTCAACATCAAAATACATCTCAAGACTGACTGTAAACCATTTGGGTTTTATATGGGGTTTAAGAAAGATCTTATCATTGCTGCCTGTTTCTTCATAGAGAAACATGGATCATTTAGCATATCTACAAGCATAGCAAAATTCCATATTTTATTTATATCATTCATTTTGTAAAGAAAATGTTCAAAAAGCTTTTAGTTGTTATAACAGTCAAATTATACTCACTAGCTGTATAAAAAACTCTATCCACTTAGTTTTTCCAGAAACACAGAGCCTATATGAGTCTCGTTTTCAAACACGATATTTTGTTTGTAAAAATAAAAAATGTTTGGTGCAACTGTTTTTTATTTACAGTTTTTCGCAGATGGTTCTCTACTTTCTGCAGTTTAAAACATGGGGAAAAATAGTTTTATTCATTGCTTTTGTAAATAAATTTACAATCCGACTAAATTAATCATTTATCTTTTTTGGTGTATTACGAACATTACAGATAATTTTAATATTATAAATTATAATTTGAGTAGAGGCAAGTCAAGACTTCAACTTCAAAATTTTCAAATCAAATCTTATGAAAAATTTTCAAAACTGTTTTCAAAATAGATTTTACAGATCTCTTTTTCATAAATTGTTTTTAAAAGCTGTGTTAAAAAACTATAAGACAAAATATCAAACAAGACCATCGCATGCTATCTATAGTTTTTTTTTAATCCAATGAAAGGTGCAGCAGTTTCTTCAAAGCCAAGTTATATCATTGATAGGCCACCCTTGTAATAGTGAGATACATTCCACTTCATTTATGTACAGATTTCACTCCCAATATAGATGCTATACCTCACTAGTATAGGATAGTCAACTATGGCAGTGTAAATAGGTACACAACGTAAGTAGAAGTGTTTAGTTTCCTCAAGTTTTTGCATCCAAGACAGACAGAATGTGATAAGTAACAATGATGTACCATAAGGTAAAAACGTGCATTTCACAAGTTTTTATAATTGAAGATGATTAAAGAGTAAACACAAATATAATTTTTAAAATGATGTAAATAACTGATCGTACCAACTGGTGCATGCTCCATTTTGAAATGAAGAAGTTCTGCTCCCATCCATTAACAAATGACATTCCATTTAAAAAAGTAGAATTGACATATCCAGGTGCACCTGTAGAACAATGTAGTACTTCTCTATTATGCACTTGCAATGGCAAAAAACTTTAAAAAAAAATTACACAAAGGCAAGCTTAGCAATCTATTGGATATAACTTTTCAGGTAAAGACTCTACAAAGTTAGACAGCAAGGCATCCTCCAAACAAAAGATATAATGGGAAAAAGCATAGAGAAAGATATATCCACTTTGAGAACCTCCCTCTAAGGAATCGATGAGCTTCAACCCACAAGGGAGCCCAAAAATCAACCCTGTCCAAAAAGACTTCTTAAAAAAAACTCAAGCACTATGTTCCAGCCAAATACCCAAAGCCTGCATAATGAGCACACTTCTAAAATCCTTATGCTCATTTTTACCTCCCAAAACATTGAAAATGAAAAAAAAAAAAAAAAGAAGTGCTCCAAGTTTTCTGGGAAAGCCCACTGTACTGAAGATAGCAAAAAGTATATTCCAAATCCAAAGCAAGTTATCAGATGTTCACATTCAACTAAAGTTCTGATGCCACTGCAGCAATGTTTTCCAAGATTTGAACCCAGCCATAAAGCTTCATTTACTTGATTATGAAAACTAGAGAAAGAAAATTAACCTAACAATTATATGGATGACCCAAATGCATCCCAAAAAGTCAGTAGTAGATATAAAAAGGGAAAACACAGCCCAAAAGCCTTGACTCAAATGGCACCTACCTTAGACTTAAGTTCTAGGGGGACCTAATGTCCCTGGGTTCAATTCCTACCCCGTCCCTTTCCCCTCTTGCAATCCCTCCCAAAGCCTTATGCCTCCTTTGTAACACCACCCCCCCAAAAAATTTAAAAAGAAAAAAACTGTGGTAGTTTGGACATCTTAGTTTACGGTATCACAGAATAGGAAAGAGGATGTCCAATATGTGTCTTGGTATGCATTCCATGCACTCCTATCCACTCCCTTTTTTCTATGCAAATGCAATCGCTAACTTGGAATGATAGATAATGAAATCAGGAATGAAAAAGAAACAAAAGTGAATGCAAAAACAAAATAAAGAAATTAAAAGAGATAAAGAACGAAACACAAATGTTGGAAGTAATCATACAAATAAGAAATAAACCTTCTTACTACATTAACTGAGCTTTTGGTTTTAGAGTTGCTGATACATGGAAGGGAAGTAAGTTTGTTATTTTTGTTTTCAGTTGGTTATTTTTGTTTGCTGACGTGTTGCTTACAATTGCTTTCTGTTAGTATTGTTACTTCCTATTATTAGGAAGTTCATTCACACAGTTGATGGGATATCAGTTTTTGCACACCTCTATACCAATTTGGTATCAAAGCTTTTTGATTCACGACCATGGAGTCTTGCTTATGGAAGTGACTGTATAAGATTGAACAGGAAATGATGCAAACTCATTCAGATTTGAATGAGCTCCACGCTTCTCAGGTGCAAACTGATGCTTCCATGTTGCAAATGGAAAAGTTGATGACAAAATGGCAGCCAAGTTGACAACAATGCAATCGACCACAGTGGAGGAGGTGAATGGAACGAATGGCGACAGACATGCAGTTGGTGATCATCTAACTAGCTTCTATCCTCAATTTGGATTATATAGTTGTACTCTGTGCGGCAACTATCAATTTCCTACAAAGTTTACATGCATGGCATTTCCAAAATATGATGGATCAGACCTTAAGGCGCGGTTACTTTCTTGCAAACAGTTCTTCCAAATTGACAAGACACCTCTTGAGCAGCATGTTTGTCTAACTAGTTTACATTTGGAGGGAAGGCGTTGCAATGGCACCAAAACTTCAAGAGGAGGAAGAAACTCATGGAGGTAGGTTGGCTAGAATATATTGAAGCAATGAGAGAGAGATTTGGGGACATTATAAGGTAGATCCAATGGCAGAGGTGAATAATTTGAAACAAGAGGATTCAATTTGCCAATATCAATAGAAATTCGAGGATCTATTGGCTGAAGTGGAACTAGCAGAAAAGCATGCCATCAATATATTCCTTAAAGGTCTTAAACCTGAAATCGAGGCACTAGAACATATGTTCAAACCAAGTTCCCTTGCCAATACGATGTACCTTGCCGATGGGTATCTAAGCAAGGTGGGGAACCCTCCCCCAAAAGCTAGCTATTGAGGTAGCAGAACCACCCTACTTAAATACCCCATTGAGTATCCCATACTACTCAATGTGAGACTTTAGCATCCCATACTACCTTGGTCTCCATCACTTGCACAATAGCAAGAGGCTTCTATGCAAGCTTTCCAAATGCAAACTTCAGTTCCTTTAAAGAAGGCTCAATCTCTATCATCTACCTCTATCACATTCCAACCATCTCAACCTTCCAATGGCTCCACTCCATCCTCCTTCAAAAGCCAATCTTCCCATGCTTCCAATAGAACCAATCCACAACCCGAAAAAGGATCCTCAACCTCTTCTTTCCCATCAAAAACTAATATTACAACTCTGATAAAGTTGTTCAGCAACTTTCAAAAGAGGAAATGGATGAATGGCAAAGAAAGAGACTATACTATTGGTATCTAGAGAAATTTACTTTTAATCACAAATGCAAAAACTCCCAAGTCTTTATGCTCATGGTAGATGGAGTAGAAAGAGAAGATTATATGGAGATTGATTCAAAATTACTTGTGCTTGATGAGTCAAAAATTTCGTTAAATGCTATTAGTGGCTCCACTATTGACTCCACTCCCTATTCAACAATGAAGGTGCAGGGAATGATTGGGAAAAAAAAAAACAGTAACCATTTTGTCAGATATTGGTAGTAGCCATAACTTTGTGGATGCCAATGTAGTCAAGATTGAAAACTGATGTTACATGAGAGACTAAAGTTTCCATCGCCAATGGAGATAAGACGCTGGTTAATACTAGATGAGTTCAACTTCCATGGAGCATGACTGGCAAGTTTTTTCAAGCTGATTTCCTAGTCATGGCATTGGGTGGTTTTGCTGTGATTCTATGGATGCAATGGCTGTCTCCACTAGGCGGAGTTCTATGGGACTTCAAACAAAATTACTTGTGCTTTAAATTGAATGACAAGTTATATGAAGTTCATGGCATGGATTCCCTGGTTGCAGTGATGGAAGATTCCAATATCACAATAAAACATCTTTTGTATGCTACAGAAGCTTTTGTCATTCAGTTGTGTCATGTTTTTGCTGCTGAAAATTTAGTCACAGAAGCTTCAAGAACTGATCATTGAAAGAACAAGAGGTGTTAGCTTAACTCTTACAGGAGTTTGAGGATGTATTCCAAGAGCCCAAGACTTTACCATCATCATGCAATTTTGATCATGTTATCAACTTGAAGGAAGATCAGCCCATTAGCCTACGGCCTTATAGGGCCTATTCAAAAAGATGCAATGGAGGAGCTAGTGAATGAGATGTTAGCTAATGGCACATTATCAAACCGCGTCGAAGTGCCTTTGCTTCCCCTACAGTGCAATGTCTTCTTTCCCTATTCCTTCTAATCTCAAATCCTTGCAAGGATTTCTTGGTCTTATAGGGCATTGTGAGCACTTTGTGAAGAATTATGGTTCTATTAGCAAGCCTCTCACTGACCTGTTGAAAAAAGGTCGTTTCACTTGGACAATTGAGGCCGAAAGAGCATTTATTGTGCTTGAAACAGCCATGTCTTCCACCCCAGTTCTTGCTTTCCCCAATTTCTTCATTTCGTTCACAGTGGAGATTGATGCCTCTAGTGTGGGGTCTCAGATAGTGTTGTCACAACAAGGCCACCCTATAGCTTTTGTGAGTAAAGCTCTTTCCCCCCACTAAGAAGCACCTTTTTGCTTAAGAGAAGGAATTAACAGCTTTGGTGTTTGCAGTAAAACATTGGCAACAATATTTGTATGGTAAGAGAT
This sequence comes from Erythrophleum ivorense, assembly GCA_026724425.1. Lineage (NCBI taxonomy): Eukaryota > Viridiplantae > Streptophyta > Magnoliopsida > Fabales > Fabaceae > Erythrophleum > Erythrophleum ivorense. The sequence goes on from JAIUCV010001484.1 coordinate 70,955, forward strand.
TTGTGATTCTTACGGACCATTTGCCCTCAAACACTTGTTGGAGCAGAAAAGTGTTACCTTTAAGCAGTACGAATGGGTCAGTAAGTTGTATGAGTTGGATTATGAAATTTTTTATCACAAAGGCAAGGAGAATACCATAGCAGATGCACTTTCTCGTTGCACTTAGGGACATTTTGACCAAAACCCCTCTTGTTCTGCTGTGATCTCAGTCATCTCGAGCTTAGACAAGGTTATTGACTCTTGTAAGCACAATCTTGTTTTACAGAAGCTTCTTATTGACTTAGAGCTGGACCAGCAAGCACACCCAAAGTACAGTTGGAATAATGGCATTTTAAGAAGGAATGGCAAATTGGTTGTGGGTGAGGAACCTACCCTTTGCTTACAATTACTGCAACACTTCCATAATGACCCTATGGGAGGCCACTTGGGTATGATAGCTACTTACAAAAGGTTATTAATATTCGCTGTTTTTCATAGGAAGGATATGGAGAAGGAGGTTAGATCATTTCTGCAGAATGTCCTACTTGCCAGAGGTACAAACCAGAAAATTGGCCACCCCAAGCTTGCTACAGCCATTACCCACTCCAAACACTTTTTGGACAGATATAAACATGGATTTTATTGTGGGTTTGCCGACATCTCATAATAAAATTGTGATGTTAGTGGTAGTGGACTGATTGTCTAAAGCTAGTCATTTTATCGCTCAACAACATCCTTTCACCTCCATGGATGTCGCTCAAGCTTTCTTAGATAGTATACTTAAATTACATGGATTACCTCAATCCATTGTAACAAATAGACATCTTATATTCTGTGGAAACTTTTGGAGAGCTATGTTTAGGTTTCACAAAGTCAAATTATTATATAATTTTGCTTACCACCCACAAAAAGATGGCCAAACATAAGTTTTGAACCATTGTTTAGAGTGTTACTTATGGTGTATGACAGGTGACCACCCCAAGGAGTGGGTGAAGTGGCTCCCCCTTGTGGAGCTTTGGTATAATACTTCTTATCATTCTTCCATTGGACTGACCCCATTTGACGTTATCTATGGTACTGCCCCACCTACACATTCACCTTATTTGGTTGGCGATTGTGAGAACAATGTTGTGGATAAGAGTCTAAAGGATAGAGAAACAACAATATAGTTGCTGAAACATCATTTACAGCGTACCCAAAACATAATGGTACAGCTTGCTAATAGAAAAAGAACTGACAGCGAGTTTAATGAGGGTGATTGGATCTATGTTAAGTTACATCCTTTTAGGAGGAACACTCTCAATAACTCAACTTTGCATAAGTTAGTTGCAAGGTACTATGAGCCTTTTCAAGTCTTGAGGAAAATTGGCCAAGGTGCTTATTAGATGGACTTACCCAAAGATACGAGGATGAACTCTGTTTTTCATGTGTCTCTTCTCAAGAAACATGTAGGGGATGGGATTATCACTAGTCTTGAGTTACATCAACTTCATGAGGATGAGTATTTTTCTATAGAAACCTACAGGATTTTGGCTCGGAAGGCTGTTAAGAAGAATAACTTGACATTGACACAAGTTTTGATTTAATGGAAGAATGCTTCCAGGGAAGAAGCCACACCGGAGTCCTTGCACACTATTCAGCAGCAATTTCCGGATTTTTCCACTGCTCTTGTCGTAGATCCTTGAGGACAAGGATCCATCTTTCATCGAAAGGGAGGGGGGGAAGATATTGATAACCGGAAGTGGAGTAAGTTTGTTATTGTTTGTTATTCTTATTTTCAGTTGGTTATTTTTGTTTGCTGATGCATTGCTTATGATTGCTTTCTGTTTGTATCGTTACTTCCTGTTATCAGGAAGTTAGTTCACACTCCTAAGAAATATAGATAAGAGTGGGATAGGCATGTTTTCAGTGTGATTTTGAATTGAATAAGACTCCTCTGGTATTAAGTACCAGTTTTTGCATATCTCTGTACCAGTTGCAGCAACACCAACCGAACTACTATAAAAGTAAAGATCAAGTTACATTAACAATACACCATTGAATAACTTTCTAGACTTCCTTTTATCTCTTTCACCAAGCCACATACAAGATCCTAACCAAGTTCTCTCCTTTTTATTTCTTATATTTCTTAATCATTTAATAATCCCTGCATGAACATTGTTTATGTGCCCAGCAACTAATTTAACCTATCAAAAGATTATAATATCTCATTCAAAACTAACAACGGCCCGTTTTTACAAATTGTATTGAAAAACAAGAAGTGTAATTTTCATTCAATAACCTTAACTTCTGAGGCAATATAGGATTAGTTACTTACCCTGGAATGGAGCAGCAATCGCAATCCAATTCTTAACATATTTCTCAAAAATCTGCAAAACAAAAGGCACAAAATTGTAAACTTTATCTAACAGCAATTCAAAAAAAATGCATCATATAAGTCTACAGACCACAACTTGAAAGACAAATAAGAAGATTACAGGAAACTATAGAGGCAAATAGAAACAAACTTAAACAGACTGAACAAGCCTGATGGATTCTTTACATCACTATGTAGGCACATGAAACATTTCACCAAAAGGCCACCCATAGAATGACTTATGATGTTTATCTTTTTCCCTCCAGCAGCATTGTACACTGATTCTAATTTTGCAGCCAACCGATCCATAGTTTCCTGCAACCTATATGACAATAAGTGGTACAATTGTTAGAGCACTTTCTTTAATTTTAATAAAAAGTAAATACATATTAGAGAAGTTATCCTCAAATAAATGGGCAATCATACCACCAGGAAACCAGCAACCAACAAATACAATATTGAGAATAAACAATCATCGTAAATTTATTTTTGGGAAAATTACAGTTTGGAACTCCTAGTTAAGGATATTTATACTGGAAATCTTTAAATTTTAAAATTATTCTAAAGGACCCCAAGATCAAAAATTTAAACTGTGCAGGAAAATTACAGTTCAAATCTCCAAGTTAAAGTTTTTGGTCCTAAGATCCTTTAATATAAATATCTTTAACTTGGGGCATCGAATTGTAATTTTTCCTTTATTTTTACAGCTACATTTCACTTTAGGCTATCCTTGTTACACTTGAACAGTTCCTAGGAAATCTTCTGCTCATTTATTAGGACAAATGGCAAATAAAAACATTCTCTGGAAAAGAATAAAGCAAATGAATTCCTCTTGGGTAGTGTAGCTCAAACTTAAACCATGTGTCACCAACCAGCAACGAACCCATGGAGCTTAAAAATTTTCAGCACCTACATGTCCCACCTATCAAGCACTACTTCATCTTAAAAGATTAAGCAATTAAATGAAAGCCCATGAATAGTTTTATTATAATCTTTAACATGCCCTCTCAAATTAAAGCCTTTTAGACTTGAAATATGGACAAAGCACAGAACTACCATACCTTATGTTGAAATTTCATTTAATCGTGAAGAATGGAGACAGCAAGAATCAAGCTCTTGAATATTTGATCATGAAGGCACTTATACCATGCAAAGAATAAAAGAGAGGGAGAATAGTTTGGAAAGCCTTCATAAATGGAGGCCGATACATGTATCTATAACAAAGTGAAGGTTATTTAGCTCAAGATACAACTGATGTTGGACTTTTATAGTGCAACTAAATAAAGAAGAAATATGAACTTGTACTACTCTAACCAAGGCCATCAAAATTGAAATCTTACAGAAGATCAGCCAAGGGTTTGAAAAGATTGAGTTATTCGGTTAGATCAAGGATCATAAGATCAGACCATTTGTGACCAAAAAAAATCTAAACACACACACACACACAGAAAAGAATCTATTTAAAAAAAAAAGAAAGGAAAAAAAAGGAATTTTTTCTTTTTAACAGGATTCTGAATTGCCCTTTTCTTCTTCTCCCCAAAACCAACTTTTTTATTTTTTTTTTGGTTTTAATCCATTGTTAAAGAACTTTTAAAAAATAAAAATAATTGAAAAAAAGAATTTTTTTTTCCAGTTCCATATATACATATAGAGAGAGAGAGTGTGTGTGTGAGAGAGAGAGAGAGAGAGAGAGATATGAAATTCATAAATCAGCAAAATACTATTAAAATCTCATTAAAAATTAACACAAGTCAAAAGTTGCAAAAGTCACAAAATCCCATACATAAGCACAACTTTTAAGTCTCTAAAGTAACAATATCCATACATTAAACCAGCCACTTCTTCTCAATGCTTACTGCTTCATGCTTGACCCAAATAGAAATGTCCATATTTGAGCTTGAGCTTAGGCTCAACTAATCCTCAGAAATCTTATCTAGGCTTAAGTTGGCATGGGAAAAAATATTTGGGCCTGAGCTTGGGCCCAAACCTAACTCATTTTCAAAATTTCAGTTGGTTTGGTGTAAAAAGGTCAAGCACCTAGCCCAGTCCTAGCTTGTTTTCAATATGCTTATTTTGACCTGAAGAGAAATGTCTAGGTCTGAGATCAGGCCTGTGCTCGAATTGTTTTCAAAATTCCTATTTTGACCAGAATCTGGCTTGAATTGAAAGTTATGTCCCAAGCTTGCGCTCAGGCTCATCCTGTGTTAAAAAGTCCTAGTTTAGCCCAAATCAAAATGTTCGTGTCTGACATCATGCTCAGGCCCAACTTCTTTTCAAAATTCCTATTTGGGTCAGAGTTCAGTCTGAATAGAAGTTTCTTTGTTTCTTTCCTGAGATCAAACTTAGCTGGTCAAGGCCATCTGGTTTTGAAGATTCCTATTTTGGCATGTTTTAAAATGTCAATGTACAAGATTAGGCCCAGGCTTGAGTGCTTGACTTGTTTTGTAACGTCTTATTTGGGGCAAAACATGACATGAATAAAACTTTTAGTTCAAGACTTGAGCCCAATTCCATATCATTATAAAAATTCCTAGTTGGCAAATTTTGAATTGAGGCTTGAGCTTGGCCTATAGTCACTATGATGCTGGCAGTGGCCCACGGTGGGTTGTGAGCAGTGGTAAATTCGTAGCAATGAGTTAAAGCAAAAATTGGAAAGTTTTTACTTGTATTTTAGAAAATTGTTCCTTGAAAAGTTTAAGCAAATTAAGATTGCTAGATATTTTTTCTTTTCTGGCAAAACAAACACAAGAAAATTGAAAATTTTTCCAGCAACACAAGCAGAGCATAGAGATAAAAACATTAATCTTCCCAGCATGTTATCTTCTGTGAGACTAAGAGAGGTATGCATATCAGACTTAAAAGAAATGTTTCTAGCTGTGCCTTTCAAGTAAGGTAATCCTCAAAATCCAAAAGCACATTGGAAGGAGGACAAAGTAAAGACCAGTTTAACAAGCTCTTTAAAATGCTCTCTAATTTTTAGTAAGCCCTAACATGCACCCATTAGGTTTGCCTTTTAGAAATCATAATCTCTCCTTCATCCATAATCATAAAGGAAAAGGAGCATACAGCAATTGGATACAGGGGGCAGAGGTGGCAAAAAAAAGCTTTTAGTTTCTGTATCAAACACAGCAGGATCAAAAGTCTTATGAACTAATATGAACATGAACTTATACAAAAAAATTTTGCTGTGGAAAATTTTAACAAAACAATCTCATAACTTAAACAAATGCAAGAAGTGGGGTGCTTAATAACATTCTACTTTCACTGCCATGCATCAGCAAAGTGAAGGGAATTTCCTCCTGGCTTTTAAGATGTGACCAATATGATTAAACAGTTTCAGTTTTGCAATAATTGGGTACCTGTTACTTTGGCGAAAATCATAACCAAAGCCAAAAAGTGTCTTTCCCTCCAGAAACCCCCATTTAATCATTTCAACAATCATATCATGGAAATAATAAACACACTCACGTCCAATTGCCTGCATCACAAAATTTATATAGGAACCAAGAATCAACTGTTGATCCATCAGTTGTAGTATGCACAACTAGGCTATAGCATTGCATTAATTCACAGGATTCTGCAGTAGTTAATGCTCATAAATACTAAATGTATCATACAATGTAATCTTTACCAACAAAGCGTTCTTATCTTCTTATAAAATAAACATTGAGTCAAAAAGAGGCAATTGTGCTGCATGAAATTGCTGAAAACGAGCTGACAGATGAAGATACTGGCACCTACTGTACATTCTCAGTTTACATGGGTAAAGCCTCTAGGCACTTTCATAAAGATTATTTAGTTGAGGAAAAAAGAGAAGCATATGGACATGCTAATTTTTTATCATGAGAGAGAGATATGTAAGGCATCAATCCAGAGAAGTACAAACTTCTTTAAACCATATGATACATAACATTTGCTGCTTGTCAATATACCATGCGTCTGGTTTGCTGTTCAAAAAAATTTTCACTAAATATGCATATGCATCAAGAAGGATAATGTGAATAAACAAAGAACACAAGGAATGAATGCTTCTTAATTATTTCACACAAACTAAAATGCTGGCGTACCATATCAGGATCTAAAACATCAATTGCATATAGTCCATGTCTGTCTTCCGGAACTGTAATACTTGTGTTTGAATCCATAGAAACAGTTTTACCTGGTTCCAAAAGAAACTATTAGTATTCAGCCTACTGAATTTTGAGTTTCTTGTTGCACCCTATTCACTTCTTCCGTATAAACAACTGAATGATTATAATCCCCATGTTTTAATTTGAAAATATATATATATAAGCACAAAAAAATAAAAAGAAATAAAGTGAGTAGCATGCGTAGCTCTGCCTTGTATGAGCATTGAGTACCTAACAAATATTCAATCAGAAGGTTTCTTCAGTGTCTCACAGAAATCAATTAATTACAACAAATATCAAGGTTAAGGAAGCAAGAATTATCTTCTATAAGCAATTTGTAATTTTCTAATTTATCAGTAACATATAAACTAAAAAGATAAAAGGTATTAATCATATACATCAATTTTTTTTCTCTTTTTTTTTTAAATCTAAGACTGCCCATAGCATATTAATAGCATTCAGATAAAAGGAGGGGACGCAAACGAAGTTACATAAACAACTTCTAGAACTAAATAACATTATAATTAATGTAAAGAAGCATACCCAAGCATGGAAGAGGAAAGTTGAAAAGGAGACTAGTTTAAGTTTACCTCGACTTTTCTAAATGCTAGACATTAAACGCAGGATGTTTGCAATAAGATTAGATTACTTCTTCTTTTTTCGAAAAGTAAAAAAAAAAAATCGTAAAAGCAGATAAGCGCGAAACGAAGACATTTTTTCACTATGCAATCAAGTTTACATATTAGTTCTTATACAAGCTTAATTAAAAAAAACAAACTAAGCTTATAATGGATGAGAAACATTTCCAAACTCAACTAATAAAATACAATTACCAGTAGCAGGATCAAAACGAGACCATAACTTGGTCCGGCACGTGTAATCAGCCGCAAGGATCCGAACCCAAACCCTTTCTTCTTTACCATTCTCATCATCTACAGCCTTAAGAATCGAACCACCAATACCAGGCACCAAAAGAACAGGGTCAAGATTGGGATTCACGTAAGGCTGAGGCTTCTTGATGAGCTTCAACCATAGTTCCATCGACTGCAAAATATCCTCCAACAGTATAGCCATTACCAGATGAAAATTCTAGCAGGCACACAATCGAATTTGGGGTTTTCGAGAATGGATAAATGATTTGGAACCCGAATTGGAGAATCAAATGGCAATAGATGGAACAAAATGGAAGACAATCCAATTAGGGTTTGGACTTGGGGAAGATGTTGCGTGGGAGGGTGAAAGTGAGGCTGAAGGTGACACCACTATTGTAAAGGGAGACAACCCGTAGTTAAGACGGAGACGAAAAGTAGTAACGAAATTAGAATTGGTATTTTGACTGTAAATGATTAAATATTGACTCATTTTGGCCCAAAAACTAGAATAAAATATAGAGCACGTGCAAAGGAACCTTACAAAAAGCAAAAATTGTCGATTATCACTTCAATTACGAATCTAAAAAATACATACATAGTACGTATATTGCGAATTATTTACCACTATTTAGCTTCTAATAGACTTAAATTTAGGTTAAGCTATTATTTTCGTCTCTCAAAATTTATTTAAAAATTTTCTCTAGTCTTAATTTTTTTTGAAAAAATATCTGAACTTTTTTTAAAATGTCAAATTGTCACCAAAAAAATAATAATAAAAAAGGACATCAATTTTTCTTTTCAAAGTTAACCCTATCAGTCATCCTTTCGTTAAATATGACATGGTTATTCAAATGTTAAACGATTGTTTGACCTAGCATCATTATAGACATATACTCATCACCTTTTAACACACCTTTGCCCCAACATTTTTAGGTTTTTGAATGCCATTCAAATCTCCCCAAATCTCCTTGCCTTGATCTTTTTTTCTCTAAAATTTTAAAGGGGATATTATTTTCTAAATGCATTTCTACCCTAAATTTCAATTAAGATGAACTTGGAGTATGATTTGTTCTATTGGATCAACCAATCAACCAACAATCTCCCCCCCCCCCAACACCCTTAGGATTTGAACCCATGACTTTATTCTTATACCAATTGTAGAATGATACAATTACCACTAATTCATTATTAGTTAGGGTTGAAGAATGAATTTCCTCATGTTTGTCCTCATGTCTATTTATGTCACACACAAAACTTATCCCCCCCCCCCCCCCCCCCCTCATTGTTAGAGACAACATAAACAACATCCCAATATGAGAGGATTCATATCCTTGGAGTTCAACTCTATTTTTTTTATTTCATTATAGAGCAAATACCAAAGTGCCACAATTTGAACACAAGGAAAGTTAACAAAGTGGGCTACCTAGGATCTGCTAACACCTTCAACAATATATGCATCTAGCTTTTTGTTAATGTAGTGGCTGCAAGGTAACAGTGCATTTCAGTAGAAGTTAATAAAATGATCAATTTGTGGTTACAGTACACTTTGATTGATGTAAATGCACACTAACATGGTTTAAAGAGAAAAAAACTGCTATGTGATCCAAAAGTGTACCATCAAATGCGTATAATATTATACATGAAGCCTTCAAATGCAAAATGACCATTGCCAGTTAATTGAATCACATCTTAGAAAGATAACATTATATGTCAATTACATCCCAAAAAATATATTATGTCCATATCAAAGTCACTATTTCCCAAAAGGACCACCTATATGGAGCACTTAAAACCAACTCTAAATCCTACGTACCACAAAAGACGACAAAAGTACATCCAAAAAGGGGCATATCCCTCTTATAAAGTCAAATGGTTACATCTAAACATGACACAAAACAACATCCAACAGTAGTAGCATTTAGTATTTCAATATTGAGTCCCTCGTCTAGTAGTGATTAAGGTGAGGCAGAAGTTTAAACAAGTTCTCTGCACCACATTAACTATCAGCAGTACCAACAATTTCTACCTTGTCACATATGACTATGCTCTAAAGGTGAATGGAGAATTAGGGATTGGGGTGCCACCATCAGATACCTAAGGGATCAATATGTAATACAATAATAATAAATAGAGGACGAATTTAAAACTTTTATAATCTGTTTGCTACAAATAATGAAAAGAAATAAAATAAAAATTGAAATGAAATGAGTAATTTTAAAAATAAAAAATAACTATTATACTTCTACTTTAAAATAATAATAATAATAAAGGATAAAAATTATTAAGTAATAATTATAAAAATATAATAAATATTGACCAAAAAAAGAAAGAGATTCATATCAAACAGGCCTAATAAATAAAATTAAAGAAAAAATATTTTATATGTATATATATATATATAAGGGACCCATATGAATCAAATACCCCTTACTAGCCTTAGTTCTTTTCCTGGGCGATCTTTTATGCGCGATACTGGGGCTGGAAGGCTTACTAGCTTCACTAACCTGAAGGCATTTTGTGCAGGCTTGCTTACTCTTGTCTTGCTGATCTTTGTCTTTCCTCCTTGCATGCTTCGGCCATCCAAGCGGCACCTTGTTGGTTAGAGGCAATACAACACCATAGAAGCTAGGGTGGTAGCTGATAAGCCTTTATTTTACTATTATTTTGTATATACATTTATTATATTTTAAGGACTTATTTATTAATTTTTAGATAATTATTCCTATTTTTGGATATTATTTTTATTTAATTGAGCTACTTTGTTTGTAGGGAAAAAAATTTTGATATTAATATATATTATTGGTTTATTATTATAATGTTGAACCTGATTGTCAACTGTTGGGCCAACGAATTAATATATACAACTTAAGTTCAGCAAACCTAGGCATTTTATCATAAGAAGAAAGGTCCAAAACATGTCCAAAATCACTTGAATCAAACGGGGACGTCAAGCCCTACACTTGGGCGCATAAAACATCAAATGGAGGCCCAGGATATTAACAAGTCACTTAAATCTATATTACATGCAAGCCCACAGCCCAAGTTACCCAAGCCCATACACCTGATAGAAACGAAATAGGCCGAGTAGTCCCAAACAATTCCTCTTAAGTAGCGTAGCCTACAATTAGAAAATATGTAATCCTAATCCTAGCAGAATTAGTAGTAGTTACCCGCTTATTATTATTTTATTATAATTATAATCCTAGTTTAATTCAAACCCTAAAGGCAGCTCCCTAGAATATGAAGGACTAGGGAGGAACTAGAGGAGAGAACACTATAGAATCCTTATCGTTGTCCCCTTTTGGTTAACGCTTTATACTTGTACCAGATGATTTTTTTTTTATCAATTTTGTTTTTTTTTAATATTTCTTGTTTTGCATATGGTAGTTGCATGATACGGGTAGAATGTATTGAATCACATTTTGCATGTTTTTAAAATTTCAAGAATATTTTCTTAAATGTGAGAATATGTTTTCAATCTTTAATGCTTTGAATATCAGATTCCAACTGTCGAAAGAGTTAAGTAATGTGGAGAACTGGATAGGAGCCATTTAACATAATATCTTTTGAGTATTTGTTTTATTCACTTGATCCTTTAAATGTATTATTCACTGGATAGGGAAAGTTACATTGAAGCTAACTATATAACATATATTGTCAACAAATCGAAGAAACAAATAGGAGTCGATAATGGTTTGTGTAGTTAATTTAGATATTTCCTGAACGAAAGAAATTTCAAGTGTCTAATGTCACTTAAAGTTAGTTCATCTTAATTAGATCGAAATAGAAATAATTAGGATTAATTGAATTTAAGTTAGTTGAACTAGACCCCGATAAGAGAGTTAATAGCCTAGGGAATTGCACTATCACATAATAGATAATAACATGGAATGAAATTTACAAGTAATTGGGGTAAGCTGAATTCAACCCATAATCATTCTTGCATTTTGCGTTGCATTGTTGCATTGTACCGTTAGCATATCTCATTGCATAGTTGAATTTTATGGCATCAATTATTTTAGGTTTAATTCATTAATTTATTTGCATTCCCAGTTGCCAGGGTAACGTAGACTACTAAATAGAGCAGGGAATTAACCTTCTGATAATTTAGAATCGTTTAAGAGAAATATGGTATATGAATAATTAGGGATGATTGTAGATATTCAAATGATTTAGGGTAAAAAGATTAGGATAAATTATGATTATTTTAACAAAAAGATGCTCAAGGCTCTACAGCCTTGAAACCTACACAGCATGCTAATTAATTATTCAGCATCAGATCAGTCCTTCCTATGAGCACTATAAGAAAATATATTATTTTTGAGGGTCACAAATGTAAAAAAAAAGTGCTTAGATGTCGATATTTGTTTTATTGACAACTATATAATTATTGATAAATGTCAATATAAGTATTGTCAAAAAAAAGTATTATCGATGATTAATGACCGTTAATAAAAATTTTGAAATATTTTTGACAATTATTAACTATAAAAAATACTCTTGTCAAAATTTTTAAATAATTTTGACTGTCACTAAAAATGACAGTTATTAACTATATTTTTGTCAATTTTAACCATCAAAAAAAGCATCAATAATAATTTTTAATCATATATTTTTCTTATATTGGAAAGTAATTTTTTACTCAATAATATAATTTATAGAAATGTTTATATTAAAGCAAACATTGTAAATATTTCTCAAATTTTGAATATGCACCATCAACCAAAAATTTTCTATCCAAATATTAAAGATGAATAATGTATTGATTACAACAGTATTTGAAATATAAAACTTCATCATGTCAATTCAAATGTTTACAAATAAATTTAAAATATTTTGAATAAGTGCAAAATAATGTTAAGTTATAGATCTCGTTCGCTTCCCATTTGCAAAAAAAAGAAAAAAGAACATTGAATTAGACCATTAAAAAAATCATTTCATTAAATTATAATCTCTAAAAAAAAGTATGAAAAAAGATTAAAAGTATAAAGAAACAAAATACTAGTTGGAACCATTTAAGCAGGCTATATTCACAAGTGCATAGCATTAGAGTATATAATGGCATTATAAAATTCATAATTAGGTTGTATCTAAATACATGGGTAAATCACATACAACCTTACATATATCTTTTTGAACAAGAGAAGAGCCAACTCACATAAATTTTGTTAAATTAGTGTTAATTATCTAAAAAACATTTATATAGGCAAAAGAATTAGAACTAAAGGTGGCTTACGGTACCACTTGTCCAAAGGCAAAAGGAAGAGGGCCAATGGAAGCCACCCCTTTTGATACAATCTTAACAACAACAAACCAATTCTTCCATACTTAATTTTCTTCCATACTTGATTCAATTCTTCCATACTTAATTTTCTTGATATTTTACTCACTCTAATAAGGCGACCAGATTGTACAAAAATCGATAGCCCATATAATTAACTAGCACCACCATCTCAATTTCTTCTAACTCGATTGAATTTTGTTTCAATTCCATGAAAGTGTCTTGAGCAAAACATCAAACATTCATTTGCAATATATCCTTTTGCAATGAAACCTTCTGGATAAGCTCAATTATGTACATAGTCCTTCAAAGTTCATAAGTACCTTTACATAATGAATATATATATTATTTATGGAATTGATAAAAACATTTAGAATTATATAGGTAAGATAAAGGGAGATTCAATTACCTTTCAATGGGATATATCCAACGATAATGGACTAACTCTACAATCTTAGCTTCTTGTACTAAGTGTATTGGTAAGTGGAACATAACATCAAAAAAATGAAAGAGGAAATATCATTTTAAGCTTGCAAAGTGTATAAGCAATTTGAGTTTCAATTTGATCCAACTTTTCCAAAGTAAGAACTCTGTAACATAACTCTCTAAAGAAAGAACATAACTGAATCAATGGACTGCGAATATTCTCATTTGCTAATAGTCCTTGTAGTGCAAGTGGAAGGAAACACTCCATGAGGATATGACAATCATGACTTTTTAATCCAATGATCTTTCGCTCTGTTGTTTTCACACATCTAGCAACATTAGAAGAATATCCATCTGAAACTTTGACATTCTTCAAGAAATCACACAAAATGCTTTTTTCATCATTAATCAACATGTAAATAGATGCAGGTATTGACACCCTATCACTGTATTGTATGGGATGTAGATCAACCCTAATGCCTAAGGCTTATAAGTCCAATCGAGTTTTTAAATTATCCTTTGTTTTTTCCAAAACGTTAATCACAAACATTCTTTTCAATATGCATGACATTCAAATTATGTCGTAACAATAAGGTATTCCAATATGGTAATTGAAAGAAGATACTTTTCTTAAGCCAACCAGTTGAATGCTACATTTCATTTTTCTTCCTTTTATTGGCATATTTTTCCAACACTAACCCTTTTAAATCATGAACTTGATGAAGTATATCTTCCCTAGAAAGCTGCTTAGGAGGATGCCTAACCTCCTTTGTGCCATCAAATAAATTTTTCTCATGTCGCCACCTATGTTTAATTGGTAAAAAGTGACAATATCCTAAAAGGCAATATTTTTTTTCATTTTTTAAATACATAGAATGAGTCTCCACATTACAAGATGGGCAAGTTAAGCTTCCTTTAGTATTCCACCCAAATAGTTTTCGTAGTTAGAAAATCATTAATTGTCCATAAAATTGCTGCACGCATGCTGAAGTTTTGTTTTCGTGATGTATCATAAGTTTCAACACCCACTTCCCATAATTCCTTTAACTCATTTATTAAAGGTTGTAAATATACATCAATATCATTTCCTGGACCTTTTGGCCTAGGAATCAATAATGATAACATCATATATGGATCCTTCATACACTTCCAAGGTGGTAAATTGAAAGGAATTAATACCACAGGCCAAATACTATATTGAGTACTCATGTTGCCAAAGGGATTAAATCCATCATTAGCCAAACCAAGCCTAATATTATGTGGCTCTAAAGCAAAAGACTCATGTAACTCATCAAACTTTTTCCATGCTTTTGAATTAGCAGGGTGTCTTAGAACACCATCATCCACATGCTTGTCATAATGCCATGTCATTTCTGATGTTGTCTTATTTGACATATACAATCTTTTCAATCTTGCAGTTATGGGAAAATAACGAAGAATCTTTTTTGGAATTTGTTTCCTCTTTAAATTATTATTTTCAAATTTCTATCTAGAGGTATTACAAACCACACAGCAATCTAGCTTTGAATGCTCATTCCAAAATAGCATACAATCCTTTTCACAAGCATTAATCTTTATATAATCTAACCTAAGATCTCAAAAGATCTTTCTTGCTTCATAATAAGATTTTGGCAATTGTGTTCCTTCAGGAAAGGCATCATTCAACAATTCAAGTAACATAGAAAATGATTTATTACTCCAACCACCAAGACATTTTATATGATACAATTTCATCAGAAATGACAATTTGGAAAACTTCTTACAATTTGGATATAAGTTTTGCTCAGAATCATGCAACAATTTATAAAATATGCTTGCATCTTTATTAGGCTCCTCTGTATCCCATGCCCTAAAATGATCCATTAACATGTCTTGAATTGACTCCCTATCAGATTCATCACTATCACTTAAATTAGAAGATGCCACTTCTAGATCTTCTCCATGTTTATATCATGTTGTATAATTTGCAACTATTCCATATATTAGTAAATCTCCTTCAACTTCTTCACGAGTTTTTTTCTTAAGATTATTGCATTTAACACATGGGCAATAAATATCATCTTTGTTTGTGTGTTCAAATGCAAAATTTAAGAACTCAGTAACCCCTTTTCTATATGTAGGATGTGCTCTATTCTTAATTTGCATCCAATCCTTCTCCATGATTAACTAGAAAACATAGAATATAGAAAACATAATTAACTTCACATTAATAATTAGAAACATATGGATACAAACGCACAAAATCATTCAAAAAAATTTGACATATTCAAAGATTCCATATCTTAAGAAAATAAACAAAGGCACAAATATTATTTGTGCTTCTTTTGTTCTATTCTTATAATTCGACTTTGAAGCTTACAATTAAGAAAGAAAATTAGGAAATAACTAGAAAAGAAAATAACAACAAATCATAATCGAAGCCTGCCTAAATCAAATCAAAATCAAAATAAAGAGAGAGAGGTGTATGTACCTAAGAAGCAAAAATGCCAATACTTGGTCCAGAGATTTCTTTTGCTTCTTTACTTCCTCTTTAGGGATAAAGAGCTCTAATAAAGTGCCTTAAACTGAGAGAAACAAAAAGAGGGATATATGTGTCAATATTTTTATTTTAGTATTAAGATGCCATGATAATTTGAAAAAAAAATTAAGATGCCATGATAATTTGAAAAAAAAAATTGTATAGATTGTTTAACCTCTTTCTTACTATTTTATGCACTTTGCAATTTTTACTTGCATTATTTAATTAGTAAATTAAAAATCTTAAAAGTGTATTTTGATTTATATCCTTAAGGTTTTAATTAGTAAGTTAAGAATCTCAAACTACTTTTGCCTTGTTTTTCTTTATTTAGAAAAACCAATTTAGACTTGAGATAGATATGTAACCAAGATATTATTGATATATTTGTCTTTCACAACAAAATCAAGCCCATAAACAATGATATAATTATAACGAGGATAAATAATTAGTAAGAGATCATAAATTTAAATTTCTGCTATGAACACAATTTTTCAATGTGTTTAATTAGGAAATAGAAAAATAAACTAAAATAAAAATCAAACCCTTAACATCATGTTCATTTCAGTCCTAAAAAGTGAGATAATAAGTCCATTGACTTTTTTTTGCTTCACTATTTTTTTAATGAATGTTTTACTAACTATTGTTTGTATTACTATTTCAATAGATATATCCAACTGAAAAGCAATCTTTATTTCTCTCCCTCTTGAGAAGCAAAGTACCAAAACTACCCTGCCATGTTAACTAGGCTAGGAAAGAGCACACAATTATTTGGCTCCTCTGCCTTGTATTCCTTACAATTTTAAAAAATAAAGAAACTACTAAAAGATACATAATTTAATATAAATACTATTGAAAGTTTTCCTTATACAACTTTCTAATTGATATACCCATCTCTTCTATCAAAAAATATAACATACAAGAAGAATTAACTTTATGCTTCTACCTCCAACCTTCCCGAATAAAGCCTATTTAAAATTTTGAGATTGCATATTTTGATTCATATCCTCAAGGTTTTAAATCTCAAAATAAATAGCCTTGAATTGACCCTCCTGTCACTAATTATGTTCCATCTGATTTACATCAAGAGATAGATAATCCAATAATATAATTCAAGTGTGAGAGTGACTCTTCAAATAAATAGCCTCTTAGTATTTGCAATGCAAAACATTTGATATATATATGTATATATATATATATATATATATTCAAAATCTCAATCAACATTGCTAAAATGCTAAATCGTGTTTCAAGGATACATATATATATATATATATATATAAATGGAATTCTTTTCTTTTTTGGTTTAAGTAATTTTTTTGGGGTCAGTTTTTGGTAAATTGATATATAGCTTAAACTTTTGAGGATAAATAGACTTTGTTATATCTTTCTACGATATGGGTTCCACAATTTTGGTATGAATTCACAAGCAAGAAAAATGCAGCATCCATCAAAAGATGAAAAAAGAAAATAGCTAGAAATTCAAAGAAACTCAAACTTTGCCAACAAGTCCTCCTATAGCAATCAACATCCATCGAAAGATAGAAAAAGAAAAAAGACACTCACACTCTGCTAGCAATTCCTCCTGTAGTAAGACAAATCATCAATTATATATTGCATGCAACTTGTTCTGGTCAAGACGCAAAGAGATGTAGAACACAGAGAGGAGGAAAAGTCATTCTGGTCAAGATGCAGAAAGAAGTAGAACACAGAGAGGAGGAGAAGCTGAGACATAAAAGATGTAGAGAAGAAAAGTGTGATAACTACCTGTTGATAAAAGTGGAAAAATTGCTTTCAAATTATTTTTAAAATAAATAACTATTATTTTTTCCACCCTCTTGCAAATAAAAGTGGACGAAAAAGGGAAGCCTCATTTTGACGGTCAAAGCCCATAGTTGATAAAAGGGTCTTATATATCGACGGGAAAAGGTAGCTGTTGGTAAAAAAGTATCTCTTTTTTACTTTAAGTTAGATTGTCAAAGTTAGTGTGTGGAAATTGCTGTATCTTCCTGTAGTAGGGTATTGGCATAAATAAACAAACAAGTTATAAGATAACATAGGAGTAGGGTCATTAGTAGATAGATTTGGTAGAATTGTAGTTAAATTCTTTAATTGTTTTTTTTCTATTAAGTTCATTTAATTGGCTGTTTATTTAATTTATCTTATATTTCAAATTTATATATTTAGTTTATTAGTTAGTTTATTTTACTAAACTATTACTTTTAAATTTAATGTTATTATTTAATGTTATAAGAGCCTTACAGACAGGCCTACAAAATAAAAGGAGAGATCATAAAATCTTAGAACCAGGCAATAGTTGGCACAATCCCTAAGTATATAAAGACATAAACTCTAAATCATAAGGACAAGACTTTAACATTCGGCCACTATCTGTGGGAAACAATTGCCTCATCTGAAGCATTCACAACACATATCAATGGTTACAGAAGGGAGGAAATTTGTTGTTTCTCATTCTAAAAATTAACCAATGCAAAACTCTTGGACTAGGCTAAGCTAGCTTTTTCATTCTCTCTTTGTCATACTCTCAATGCCAACGTATGGTGCGCTATATAAGGGCTCTTTATCCTAAATCTTGAATTCATTGGCCATTGGAGACCCATCATTCAAACAAGGAAGAATCACTCAAACAAATGAAATAATGACCAAAACACCATAGTCTCAATTTATGGTGATATTATGTACTCATAAACAATGCCAAAATAATAGAAGTTTTCCCTGTCATCGACTCAGAGCTAAACCATAGTTGTAAGGGTTCTTAAAGCTCCTTGTAAAGAAATTTGACTAACAACTCAATTGGAAACTGATATTCTCATTTTAGCTAAATTTAGTCTTTACTACTAAAAGCCCTAATTTTGTTTATGTTCTATACTCTTATTGCAACACCCATAACTTAGGTTTTTCCTATTGATTCTTTAAGCTCATAAATTATCTTAGGAAGCTAGAAATTTTGATAAGGAAGTGTGGATACCATACTAGACACCTCAAATTGGATTTTCATGAATAGAAGTTAAAACCCTCCCTCTTGTAGCTCAGCTATAACTAAGACAAGTTAAGAAA
>JAIUCV010001485.1:0-89434 GCA_026724425.1 Erythrophleum ivorense
GAAGGGCCAAATGAACTTCAACACTTATGAAATTTTACAGACATATATTTGGTATTATAAGTTTTCTAAGGCCACTGAGTTTGTATAAAAAGGAGTTGTATAGAGGAAGTTATGAATTTTTGAAGTTAAGGGCTAATGATGTCCAAGTATTGTAGTAGCTGCTGATATGCAAGGTTTTTCTTAGGTGAAATGAGCTTAGATGCTCTTGAAATTTTATAGTATATAAATCTCATCTAACTTTCCATATCCACTAAGATCAGTAAAAATGGAATTGTGTAGCTCAAGATATGGAATTTTAAAATTTGGGTATGTCATATGCCCTCCTTTCTGCAACAAGCTATTGTTCTATTACTTTTGGTAAGGAAAATGAAATCAATTTTGCCTAAAATTTTTACAACATACATTTTGCATCCTAAGTTTTCTATAGACACTTAGTTTGCATGATTTGGACTTATATAACTCAAGTTATGGATTTTCAAAGTTAGTGCAGAGGTTATATGCATGTTGTCATTTTGGGTCCTATGAAGATTTTATGTGTTCCATGAGCTAAACATGTTAAATTGAGTATGAACAAACTTTTTTATGATAAAAATAAGATAAGGAAAAGAAAGAATTAAGGTTGGACCCCTATAGCTCAAAATGACCCGTTAATGGCCCATTTTAGGTGTTGAAAACTTTGAAAACTTATGAATGAATGTGATTTTTTTATTGAAACTCCATGATTAATATGCATGAATTGGTTGGATAAGTTTTTTAAGGATAAGTTAGTGATAAATGCCATTTTTTAATATATTAGTTCCCTTAAAATTAGGCATTTTGATAATTAAATAAGGTTTAATGCATTTTATTAGAGTATATTTGATTTTATTGACTATTCTTGTACTTTAGGAAATAATTCACAAAATTATTGGTTTTCCATGCATAAATTCTTTTAATTAATCTTGTGAATCTTTCCTATTAAATATTCCCTATTAATTGTGCAGGTTTTCAGTAGGCAATTGGAGCTTGAATGAGAAATTGATTTGAAGAAGAGAAGGAGAAGAGTTGGGCTTCAAGTATACTTTTTGTTGGGCAAATAAAATTGGAATGGGAGGAATAAATCACATGTGTAGCAAAGGATGAAGATGCAACTCATTCACATTGGCACACTAACACATAAGTCATCCACTCATCCTCCTCCTTCACTGTAACACATTCCACGTTCCAGCCACTTCACTAAATCACACAGATGCATGCGCGTTGCCATGAGGTCCAACCATGTCTCCATAGTCCATGCATACCTCTACTAATTCATTCGCATGGCAGCAGGGTAGCTCACATTTTGAGAAGGGCATCCATCTCATTCATCTTCACTCACAAGCCACTTACATCACTCACCTGAATAGACTTCACGTAGCTTTCACGTCCAACTCACACTCCATTCACTTGTAATCACTCAAGGTTTTAGAACACATGGAAGCTCATGTTGCACTTTCACTCATTTGCACATTATCAGCACACTTGAATCATATATTTCCACATAGTTGCATAAATGTTACATATTCAGCTCTCATATCCTAGCAAGTCCAGCCCACCCTCTCATATCACTCACAGGTCACCACATAAACACAACACACAACACACGCTTTCATTCCACAGGTTGCATGTCCAGAACACGATAGTTCTGTTTTGAGAATGAGAAGGAAGCAACACATACTAACACTCACAGCCACAAGTCCTTCCAAGTAGCTGGCAAATTAGCCATGGTTTAGTAGGGAGAAGAGCAACTAAAACAAATAAGAAGACATGAGCTGAATGAGCTGGGAAGAAGGAATAAAGAGCCATGGGAGGAAGAGATCCAACTGAGTAGAGAACAAGAAGAAGGTTAACGTAGCTGGCTAAGATGAAGCATATAGGAAGTGACATGGACAAATTAAAAAAAAACACATGAACAGTGCAAATGAAGCTACGAGTTATGAGATTACCAAGTCAACTCATGTGGAAGTGAATGAAACAGCATCTAGCACGAGACTGTAAGCATATTTAATGAGGCACGTGATCATTAAGTGGAGGAATAAACACACACGGGGATAATGTGCTAAAAAGGGGAGATTAATGTGATTAAGAATAAGCATGAGATTAACATAAAAAAAGGGGGAGCTCTCAACTTGAGGAGTCACTGGGCAGAATGCGAGATCAACGTGAGAGTGAATTAATGGAAAGGGTCTAGGTTTTGATGTAGCTCCAGGAAGGGGAACAAATCAACATTTATGATAAAAAAGGCTCATCCTTCCATCAAAATTCCTCTTTTCATCTCCTCTATGATAGCTTGAATTTCTTGGTAGCTAGCTAAAGATTGGATCTCCATTAATGTAGATTTGAGCTCCAAGATTGTGTCTCCAAATTGGATAAACTCTCTTATCTTCAGTCTTTAATTTCAGCATTAATTCCTTTGTTAATTTAACTAAGTTTAGCTTGTTAATTAGGAAATTTAGTGGCTAGAATTTACTAGATTAAATTGATTTGTGGTTTGATTGTAATCTCATAATTGAATGTTAATCTTGATCCTTAAGTGTTTGTAGAAAATCCAGAATTAATGGCTGTACAATTTTCTATTAAATTCCTCTTGTTTTTAGGCCAATTAATGCAATAGTTATTGAATTAAGTGACTGGAATCTTTGTACGATTATTGTGCTTGAGAAATTTATTAATCTAATTGGTTAATTAGCAATTTTAAGTGGATTGTTCAGTATACCTTAGTGAGCATTTATGTTTTGTTTTGGTGTGTTATTATTCCTAACTCAATTGATTAATTGTCTAAGGTTTCTTGTGGTTGCAAAGTCTTTGAATCATTAGTGAATTCAATCTTGGATGGTAATTCCAAAATCCTTATGAAGAATACACTAAGAAGCAAGAGTTTAAATCTAATTTTGGTACATTAAAAAGAGAGTAAGGATAATTAAATTCTAGGGAGTCTATCTAAAGGCTAGTTACCAAACTTCCCTAGTTGTTAACTATACTTATTCTTAAGCTTAGTTCTTCTTACTTTTCTTTAATTCAATCAAAATTCAATAACTCAAAACCCCTTAATAATGTTACTTGGAAAACTCTTTCACAAATAATTAGAGGCAAAAAATCTTTGGGAAATGATCTAGGTTGCACCATTAGCTACAAGCCCTTTTCCAATCTAGTTTTATTTTAGGTTGCGCAATACAATTGTCAATTAGCATCAGACCTTGTCAATATAAGAGCTAAGATAATATCTTGTCAACAAGGTTGAGGATCTTGTTGACAAGATCTTGTATTCTGCAATATGAAATCTGAGACTTTGTCAACAAGGTTTTCTGACAATAAGTACAAGGTTTTCTAATATAGTAAGTTATAGTAAATAGCATGTGATGGTTTGACAACTTAGAGTTCTAGTTTAGGGCATGGAATTTCTATTTTGGATGGTGGGAGACACATTGGCTTGGTTTAAGAAGAGAGGATGTGAGTTATAACATTTTTCATAATTCCAATTTTACCCTTCAACTTCATTTTGCCCATTTTCACTCATTTTATCTCCTTTTTGAGAACCACCTTTTTCATATGAAAATTTAGGTCATCTAGTTTATTAAAAACATTAACTTTCAATTTTATGGGTTTCGAAGCTATCCTGAATTATCTGATCAAAACTCAAATCAATTGATAACTTAAGTCATACACCAGAGGGGTTTTAACTATTTTCAAGGTTCTTATGGTCTTTAAGGCTTTGAGAACCCTAAAAAACTCAATTTTACTATTTAAAACTACCTTTGAGTTTCTAAAAAGTTTCTTAAAATTATGAAAATGCCATTGCATTTTTAGGTAATTTTATTTAGCCATTCTGGTTCTGATTTAGAGGCATCCTTAACCTTGTATCTTTATTTTTAAATGTCTATATTAACATTATAATCTTGTTTAGCCTCTAACCATTTGATTTTAGGGCCTTCCTCTTATAACTTATTAGTTTTAGTTCAATTTTAGAAAGACCAGGTATTACAACTACTAAGGAAAAAGAATATAAGGTTGATCAAGGAAAGAATGTTGTAGTATGCTATGAATGAAACAAAATTGGACACATGTGTGGTCCAATTGCCTTTTACTAGAAAAGAAGAGGATGATATATGATAATGATGATGAATTACCTAACCTATGTTAAGTGTAGGAATAGAAAAATAAAGTATTTCAAAAAGGGTACATCTATCATTGCTCGAATTAAGAAAGTTTTGAATGTATATATATATTAAAATGTATTATTGGGTTAGTAAAAGAGTTAAACAAAGAGATAGGTTTGCACGCATAAGAACGAACTAAATTGGGCTTAACTCAATTGAAATCTACTAATTTCTCCCCTTGCATGCAAGATAATACATGGTGGAAAAAGTTTTGTACAAATTTTTTATTTACAAATGAGGCTTTCAGAAGATGTTGAAATTTTTACTTTATAAAATTAGTAACATGGTTTCAGTTTTGTTATTAATTTTTCTATTTGGGTGGCTCTTGGAATCTTTTCCAGTAGTTCTGTATCCCTAAACCTATGTCAAGAAGAATTTGTTTTATCCTGGGGTATATCTGTGAAAGCAGAATAATCTTTAATGACAACATCCTATGACATCATTCGGATTTAACGAAACTTCCTTACCTACAATCTTAAGGATTATGAAGCCTACTACTACTATTCCAACTCAATCTACAGCCTCTACTATTATGAACATCATTGCTTTTTTCAACAATATCAATGATGATTTTTCTATTGTTGTTCAAATTGTTTCATTAGCTATCCCAATTGTCAAGCCTTTCCAGATGTCTTGAAGATTGAGGTCTTTAGAGGACAAAATTTTCGAAGGTGGCAAGAATGTGTTTTCTTTGCACTAGACATGCATGATATTACTAGTGCTCTCTTTATTGTGAATAAAGCTCAACTGGATGCTTGGACTTATGCTAATAAGGTATGTAGACATACAATTATTAACATGTTATCTAACAATCTCTTCGATGTTTATTATACATATAAAGAGGCTAACAAATTTTGGCAGTCACTGCTTACAAAATACACTACCAAAGATGCTAGGAAACAAAAGTTTATGATAGACAACTACTATTGATGGTAGATGATGGAGGACAAAGATATTAAGCTCCAAATTAATGAGTATCATAAGCTATTAGAAGACCTTCGAGCTGAGAAGATTAATTTGCCTGATAAGTTTGTTGCAAGTATACTTATTGAGAAGTTGCCAGAATCATGAAAAGATTACAAGCAACAACTCAAGTATAAACATAAACAATTATCTCTATCAAATCTTATCACCCATATAATCATTGAGGATACAAACCAACAGGAGCTTCAAGAGAAAAAAGCCAAAGATATGACTTTAAAGGCAAATTTGGTAAAGGCAAAGCCAATGAAAAGAGGTATAATGATAAAAAGTCTAATTACAAGCCTAAAGCCATTAACCCCAAGCTCAAAAAGAAAGGAGTTTGTTATATTTGTAGAAAGCTAGGTCATCATATTGCACAATAGGACTGTTCATGGGTAGGATTGGGTCAGACATCTAGTATGCCTGATGCCCAGCCCGATTAAGGCATTTGGTTTCTTTTTACACCCGTGCCTGGTCCAACCCAAATAAGCCCAATTTTATGTTGGGTTAGGGCTGCCCGGACCATTTTTTTTTAATAAACTGATACTTGTAATATAAAAATATCTTTTTGCAAACTCATAGGCATATACTTTAAAATACTAGGCTTTTAGAACCCTCATGTTTTTATCAATAATAAAAAAATAGTTTTGTATTATCAAGCAAAATATAAGCTATACTAACATAATTAGTCTTAGGTAAATATGTGTATTTTCAGTATTCAACAAAAGAAATGTCAGTAAGCATGCACATCAATGATGAAAACAATTAAGAAGTAGGAAGGGTTTAGGTATGTAATCAAAGCTGTAGCATGTAGAGAGAATCAAATAAAATAAAAATATAAAATATATATATAAGATGACAAGATATTGATAACTAAAGAAAAGTAACTACTAGGGCGGGTTGGGCAAAATATTTCTTCGCCTATAGCCCAACCCAACCCAACCCGATATAGTTGTATTTAAAGTTCTGCCCATTTGTATTTTTAGCCTGGTTAGGCCTGGCTTGACTCGATTAGACTGGGTTAGAGCAGATCCCTAGGGCCTAATGGGTCGACGAACACCTCTATTGCACAATGTAGGAAGAGAGGTAGAAACAACAATCCTCCTAAGCCAAGTGCAAATTTGGTTCAAGGAAATGGCATAATTATTGCGATTGTTTTGCAAGCTTTTCTTGTGGTTAACATGAAAGAATTGGCGGTAGACTTTGGGGCTACAAGACACATATGTGTGAATAAAATGATGTTTACCTCTTACAATTTTGTAGGAGATGAAGAAGAATGTGTATATCTCAATGATTCCAGAACTACTAAGGTTCTAAGAAAAAGAAATATTCTTCTCATAATTAAATCTAGCAAGACCTTGGCTCTGAAGGATTTCCTCCAAGTGCCTAATATTAGAACAAATTTAATTTTTGTGGCTCTATTGGGAAAAGTTGAGATTAAAGTGTCATTTGAATCTGATAAGATTGTAATGACAAGAAGCAATATTTTTTTGGGTAAGGATTATTGTAATCAAAGACTATTTGTGCTTAGTGTTTCTAGAATTAATAAGAATGCATCTTCTTTTACTTACTTGGTTAATTATTTTGAAATGTGGCATGATAGACTAGGGCATATTAGTATATCTTATCTTAAGAAAATGCAAAATCTTGGTTTAATTTTTGATGTTAGTAATGAATGTTTAAATAAATGTGAAATTTGTGTAGAATCTAAACTAACTAAAAAATCCCATCACTCTATACAGAGGGAAATTGAATTACTTAATTTAATCTATACTAATTTAAGTGATTAAAAACAAACTATGACAAGGGATGATAAAAAAATATTATGTGACTTTTATTGATGATTTTTCAAGATATACTAAAGTATATTTATTTAGGAATAAACATGAAGCTTTTAATATGTTCTTTTTATATAAGGCTAAAGTGGAGAATTAGTTAAATAAAATAATAGAGTTAGATTAGATAGAAGAGGAGAATATACTTTGTTTAATGATTTTTGTAAAAAAGAATGAATAATTTATGAAATAACCCCACCATATTCACCTAAATCTAATGGAGTGGCTGAAAGAAAAATTAAAACATTAAAAGAAATGATAAATGCCATGTTAATTAGCTCATCTAGTCTAGATAATTTTTAGGGTGAAGCTTTGTTGTCTGCATGTTACTAACAAAATAGAATTTCTCATGAGAAAATGGTAAGACGTCATATGAATTATGGAAAGGATATGCTCATAATTTAAAACATTTAAAAGTGTAAGAGTGTCTTGTAAAAGTTATGCTACTTGATCCTTAGAAAAGAAAATTTAGTTCTAAAATTTCTAATTGTATGTTCCTTAGTTATACTAAATATAATGCTGCCTATAGATTTCTTATTTTAAAAAGTGATGTGTTTGATCATAATATTATAATAGAAACAAAAGATGCTGAATTCTTTAAACATATTTTTCCTTTGAAACTTAAAACCACTTCTCCAGCAACAAAAAATGCTTTTTCCTTACTTGAACAAGACCTTGCTAAAAATTCATCTAAAGATTTAAGGAGAAGTAAAACGCAAAGGAAAAAATATCTTTTGGAAATGATTTTTATACTTATATTGTACAATATGAACCATCAACTTATTTTGAAGTAGTTACATCACTAGATGTGTATTATTGAGAAAAAGCAATTAAATCTGAGATTAATTCAATTCATAAAATAAAACTTGAGTTTTAGTAGATTTACCTCTGTAACGTCTGATTTTTCGTAAAAATCGAAATGAGTCAATTTTCAAAGCAAGTCCCCTAAGATAAGTGATTCAAGGCCAAATAAAATTTGGATAAAATTTTAAATAATAGAAAATAAGGATTTGAGCCTTGAGTTGCCCAAAAACTGGGGTCGGAGTGATTCAAAAAAATTTGTCGAAAGGCTAGTGGTATTTTCGTAAATAAGTATAATTTTGGAAAAGCACCTAGGAGGGCTTTTTAAATGGAAATTTTGAGTTGCCCAGGGTTCTCAAAGGCCCCAAAAACCATGGGAAGCCCCGGGACCAGTAAAGCCCCTCCGGTGTACTCTTTCCAACGTTGATTGACCCAAACTTTGACTGGTTCGTTCGGAAAGGTTTTAATTCCGATTTGAGTAATTCCAAAGGAATTTTATTAAATTAGGAATCTAAATGTTATAATGGAAAATACAGTTCTAAAAAAGGAGCTAAACAAAGGAGAAACAAAAATACTACGAACAAAGGGCAAAAGTGGAAATAAATGGCAAAGTGAAGCTTCCACACCCTTTTTAAAGACACGTCCCTACTCTCCTCCCTTTAACTGACTCTCTTCTACCCAATTTTAGAGAAATTGTCAAGCCCTCTTAGGCGCACCAATAGCAAGGGAAAAGAAGAAGAAAAAGCCAAGATTTTGGTAAGGAATTCTTAGTTTTTCAAGCCTTTCCTTTCACCAACTCTCTTCTTCTTCTTTCCCTCTTCTTTTCCATGGTTTTCTTTAAGTTTTTGCTGCTGTTTTTAGGCCAGAGCAAGGAGGAAGTTTTCGTGTTTGTGGAGGAGTGTCCAACCAAGTGGAAGAGCAAGCAAAGAAAAGCAAGAAAACAAGATAAAACTTCCATTCTTTGGTAGTTTCTCCCTCCCCCTTCCTCTTGCACGAATTTGGCCACCATGAGCCCAATTCTTAGAGGCTATTTTCTGTCCAATTCATGGAGGGATTAGGGGTTTTAGGTGGCAAGGATTAAGAATGAACCAATAGAATCAAAAAAAGGACATTAGGAAACAAGATGGAACTATTAGGGATCCAAATGCTCCTTTGCAAATTTGATTTAACATGAATGTTCTTAGACTTAAATGAATGTTTAAATGTGCTCCTAAGATCCCTAAGAGGTCCCCCATATGCCTCTTCCTCTATGAAAACAAACAAAACCCCATTGAAAGTCATGAACCTAGAAGTTGGAAAAGTGTAGAGCACTTAAGGGGATTGTAAAACTGATTTAATCCATAAGTTCCCTTGGCTATTTAAGTGTTTCCTTGACCCCCTACAACTCTTAACAACCTCCCTAAATGGTTTCCCCATCAAGGAAAAATCAAGAAGCCATTAAATCCCATTTATGCTCTAGGTTTCGGCCAAGTAGGGATGGCATAGTTAGGGAGAGTTTTAAATTTTTTTCAAGCCCATTTTTGAGTCATATATGATGCATGAATATGAGAGGAAGCTTTGAAAAAAATTTAGGAAGCTTAGAGAATGAGTTAGTGCTTTAGGTTCTTATTGTCACCTAAAGAAGCAACATGATATTAGGCCCTTTGTTTTAATGATGTGATGACTCCAAGAGCCTTAAAAGGAGTCAAGAATCATATTTGAAAGGAAAGGATGAGGCCTAGAAGTCATTTGAGGGGTGTTGCTTCATTAGGTGCTTTTATGGACCATAATGAAGTTTATAGGATAACCTAGTGTCTAAGCAAGTGGTGTGACCTTAGAAATTATTTCATAAACCTAATTAGCTTCCTTAAATCATGTCTAGGCCAAGAGGAACCTTCCCCACACTTTTGTGGGTGTGTAGCCGAAAAGAGGAGCTTAAATTCAAAGGGAAAAGTGTGTGAATTTGTGCAAGGTAGCTCTCTCCACCTTCTCTCATGCACAGATGTGTGTTTAGCTTGTTTTATGATGTGTGTATGTATATTTTTTAGCTATGAAAAGTATGCTAGCATGCTCTTATATACCATGACTCTTGATGCCACACTATGCTTTCAAATGAATATATGATGTGTGATTGAGCTTGCTTGAGTGTGGAGAGGCCAAGAACTCTTTCCCATGGTGAGGATGAGCCAAAAACCCTTGAACTTGGTTGAGACAAAGTAAAGAGTCTCCCAAAAGCAAAGTGGACTCCCAAAGAGTATGGTTGAGTCCAAAGATTTCAAAGAATGGGTGAGGCATGTCCAAATACCATGGAGAGAAGTGTGAGGCCAATCCAATTACTTGGTGAGCTCTTGAATGCCTTGTATGATGTGTTTCTATGCCAAGCTTGATTTTAAATGTTCATGACTTCTATTTTTCCCACACATGCATTCATAGAATTTGCTTGCACATATTATGTGTGATGGAATAGGAGATGAGCTATTGAGATTCTTGAATCTCACTCCCTCCTCTTAAATTCCCTAATATGCGAGGTGGACCAAGTGGACATGGCAGTAGGAACCAATCACATTGAAGGAAGAAGATGGCCACCCTTATACTTGATTTTTGTGTTTTTGACTCATAATGAGACTTCATGATGTATATTATGATTGTAAATAGTCTATGACCCCTTGGACAAATGTAAAAATGATATTATGTGATAGATAAATGAATGACTATGGTGTATGTATTATAGATCATAAAGTGAGTGCTTATGCCAATGTATGCATTTGAGAAAAGCTTGGTGTAATGTGTATGAGTGAGGGTGAGGAGACCAAACTAAGATGCAAGTAGTTTGGGACCATTTGGGCAGCTCCCACAAGTCTTAAATATGTTTTTAGACTTGCCTAAAAGGTGCCAAGACCCAAGGGAAGCCAAATAGCAATTTCGGTACCCTATATGGAGCCAAAAGTGACCAAAATGGAACCCTATATCACTTTTTGGCTAAATGATTTATTCTTGATTTGAGATTTGACATGATATTAGAATATGTTGAGAGCTTTTTGTGAGGCTAAAGTGCAGAATTTTTGGAGGTCTAGAGAATATTTGATGAATTTTCAAAGTTGGCCAAAATTCTTGAAAATGTCTGATGTACTGTTCCATTGGGTCTGAATTATTTTTCTATCACTCAGGAGCCAAATGAAGTCCAATTGCATGAAATATTTTATAGGCAGAAACTAGAGGTCATAAGTGAATTGTGCCAACTGGAATCACCCCATTTGGATGTCTAGAGAGGGAGATATGACTTTTCGAAGATTCAGTCCAGTGTCAGGGGTCCAACCAG
Source organism: Erythrophleum ivorense (assembly GCA_026724425.1). Taxonomy (NCBI): domain Eukaryota; kingdom Viridiplantae; phylum Streptophyta; class Magnoliopsida; order Fabales; family Fabaceae; genus Erythrophleum; species Erythrophleum ivorense. Next base: position 11,073 of record JAIUCV010001485.1, read on the forward strand.
ACCTTAGTCACTGTTTGATCGAAATTCAGGGTCTGGGCGAGCTTGAACTAGTTTGGAGTGATTTTTTCCTTCTAGTTAACATCCTCAGCTTTCTAGTTTGGTATCATTCACTCAAATTGGAATTTTTTAGAATTAATTGGACATTTTTGAAGTTCATATCAGTAAACTGTGACAGTATCAGGACTCAGTTTGACCTCCAGATGATTTTGTGTGTCAAACACTCTGATGTGGGATGTTATGACTTTTATATATTTTTACCATAAAGTAGATATCCCAAGATTTCCATAATGACCAAGATTACATGGTTTCAATTTTTATAGATTTAGTTATGATTTTCCAAAGTTTTGGACAAAATGGAGGCAAATCTAGCCGAAATTCAATAACTTCAATTTATGCTCCATTTCGGTTTTCTTGAGTCATGAGCAAGATTTTGTGATGAAAATGAGTAATAATGATGTATTTAAATATAAGGATGCATGGTATGAACCCACACGGTCCACGTGACACTAATTGTGAATTTTTAAGCATGACGTAATGCGATTAAATCCATTATCGTTGTTTTATGACCATGATGATGATATGGAGCTTATGAATGCCATGAATGAAGTTAGATATATATGGTATTACAACCTCCATGAGTAAAACCCATTGGTTGTAAATGGGTTTTCAAAACAGAAATATAATCTTGATGAGATTATTGATAAATATAAGGTGAGACTAGTAGCTAAAGGATTTACACAAAAATAAGATGTAGATTATTTTGACATATTTTCTCCTCTTGTTAGCATTTCTTCTATTCAAGTTTTGATTGCTTTAGCCTCTATTTACAAACTTTTTGTTCATCAAATGGATATTAAAACTATACTTTTAAATGGTGATTTAGAAGAAGAAATTTATATGTTGCAACCAGAACGTTGCGTTATTTTGTCAGGAGAATAAGGTTTATAAACTTGTTAAATCTTTTATGGCTTGAAACAAGCTCTCTTAAATAATGAAATGAGAAACTTAATCAAGTTTTGATAAGTGAAGGGTTTTCAACTATTAAAGTTGATAGTGCAAAACTTGTAAATAATGAGTGTGTGATTATTTGTTTATATGTAGATGATATACTCATTTTTTGTATAAGTATGAATGTTGTACTTGAAACAAAATATTCTCTTGTTTCTAAATTTGATATGAAAGACATGGGTGAAGCAAATATGATTTCAGGTGTTAAGATCATAAGGAAAGGTGATAGTATATTGCTATCACAAAAACATTATATTGAGAAACTTCTTAAGAAGTTTAATCATGTTGACAATAAACCTGTGAGTACTCCTTATGATGCTAATACACAGTTAAAGAAAAACAAAGATGATCCTATGACTCAATCTAAATATGCACAAATCATTGGTTGTCTATTGCATTTGATGAACTTCACTCGACTTGATATAGCATAAGCCGTGTATAGATTGAGCATGTACATACACTTTCCAAACAATGATCATTGGTCTGCATTAGTGAGACTAATGAGATATTTGAAAGATACCATAGATTATGGTATCATGTTAGTGGATTTCTCACTATACTTTAAAGGTATAGTGATGCGAACTAGATATCATATTCAAATGAGACAAAATGCACAAGTGGTTATTTATTCACTCTTGATGGTGGTGTAGTAACCTGCAAGTCAACCAAATAAACTATTATAGCTAGATCCACTATAGAATCAGAGTTTATTGCTCTGGAGTTGGTTGGCAATAATGTTAAATGGTTGAAAAACTTCTTAACAAATATTCCTATAGGAGTAAAACCTATACCATCAATATCTATATGTTATGATTGTCAAGTGGCAATTGCCATTGCAAAAAATAAAACTTTCAATGATAAAAGTAGACACTTTTGATTGAGAGATGATGTGATTAAGCAGCTACTGAAAGATGGTATTATATCAATTGATTTTGTAAGGTTAGATGTGAATTTGGTAGACCCCATGACCAAACCCTTGGATAGAAAATTAATTTTTGAAATGACAAAAGGAATGGGACTTAAGCAAATTCGAAATTAACAATGATATTAACCCAACCTTTGTGATTGGAGATATATAGATAATAACAAATCATTATTAGTTCTACTATCACTTAATTTTAAGTCATTTCCTATGATATGAGAAAAGTGCTAGAATGCATTAACTAAGAGGATGAGCACAAGGCTCTTAATAATTTTTATAACCCTTATAGGTGGTGTATTAAATATAGATACACTTGATGAAATCACTTATATGAGTATGGAGTGGGGTTGTTAGAATGCAAAATCTCTAGAGCACTCATTAAAACTAGGTACACACATAGCTTATTACAGCGCAAACAACAATAATAGTCGGAATCATAGGGGTGTAAACTGATTAGTAAAACTTTTATCATACAACAAAGAGTTGTTTGTTCATAGAAGCTTAGCTATATATGTTAAGTTTTACTAATCAAAATTTGGTTCATAGTCCAAAAGACACTAGATCCAAAACATTTACATTCATATTTGTAACCAAGACATTGATTTTTTCTCTCTTACCTTTTTGAAATATGTAGGGGATTGTTGAGTGTAGGAATAGAAAATTAAAGTATTTCAAAAAAACTAAGTCCCACATTACTTAAACTAAGAAAGTTTTGAGTGTATATATATATTAAGGTATGTTATTGGGCTAGTAAAAGAGTTAAGGAAGGAAGTGGACTCACACGCACAAGAGTCAGGGTAAATTGGGCTCAACTTAGTTGAAAATCCACCGATTTCCCCCTTCAATGCGAGATAATATGTAGTGGGAAAAGTTTTGCACAAATTTTTTATTTAACCGAATAAAATCAAGATGTTAAAATTCTTACTTTATAAAATTAGTAACATGGCTTTAGTTTTATTATTAATTTTTCAGTTTGATAACAACCTTCTTAATACCTTTAATTTTTGTAATATTCTCTCATAATTTTCTTTAATCTCCAACGTCCCTTCCATTAAACTACCAACGCTCTCATTTTAATTTCTGAATGTTAACCAACATTTTCATTTTAATTTTTGAATGTTCAGCTCCTCACTTATATATACATTTACATTTTTGTTTAGGTGGCCCTTCAAATCTTTTCCTACAATTTTGTATCCCTGAACCTATACCAAGAAGAATCTATTTTATCCTGAGAGATATTTGTGAAGGTGGAATAATCCTTAAGAACAACATCATGTTACATGACTCAGATTTAATGAAATTTCTCGCCTACAACCTATACATGCTTCATAACAAGAGATGAATTAAATGAGATATGCCTACAATCCAAGATAAAGAAATAGTATATTGTTGGGAATTTAGGGACACGCAGCGAAAAATTAAAATCCCAAATCCCTTCACATGGATCCATCAATATTGTTTAAATCAAGTAGATCTAGAAATATTTACCTTTTTTTGTTAAATCTTAGGAGCTAATCTTTAGATTTGCTTCCTCTACCGGTATCCACACGAACGATTGCTCAACTTGAATGGTGTGCTAGCGCCTTTGACCAATGTCAGTACACATTCTTGGTAGAGAATACGCTTTCCTCTTTCTCTCTGTCTCTCTCGAGGCGGCCATACAGTGTTTGTACACTTCTCTCTCTAGGGTTCTTTTGTCATTCTAGAAAACCCAAGCCTCCTCTTTTTTTTTTATTATGGAGATATCTCATTAAGATTTCAGATATATTTGATTGATTTAAAATACATTATTTTAAATCAAATCAAATCAAATTTTAATTAAATATATTAGTTTAAATTTAAGTCTATCTAATAGATTAAATTTAACTAATTGTTTAATCTAAATCTAGAACTAAATTCAAATTTAATTTATCTCATAAATTAAATTTAAATTATCATATTAGTTTAAATTTAAATCTATCATGTAGATTTGAATTTAAAACAATTGATTTAAATTAATTAAAGGATATATATATTTTTTGAAATATAAATAAATATATATATACATATATATTTCAAATTTTATAAACTATATATTTATTTATTTATTTATTTATTTATAAAAATTCTTTCGCCCTAGATTGAACATGACATTTATTAAATCTAGACGCAATTTTAGGTTCAATGAATTTAGACATTCTAGCTCAAGTTGACCATTCTTGTGTGCGACTTTTATCACATTCTAGATCATTATAAATGATAACGTAACCAAATTAGTTAAAGAAGAACCTCGATGAAAATGTTAGAGAACTAACTAAAGTTATTTAGGAACTAAAGAACTTGACAAGGACAATACAATGCCACCTTAACATCCCATTAACTTGTCGCCTAGATGATCATGTTTAGACATGGTAGTGAACCTTAACTTAGCCGTAGAAAGAAATTGGCCATGGAGCTCCCTTGGATTAATGGCGTAGGCATTAGGAGATGTAGACATATAGGAAAGGAGGACGGTCTAACATCTTGGAGTGTCTACCATAACAAAATATATACATATATATCACCAAATAGTGTTTTAGGATGCTAGAACCAAACATTTTATGAAGCCATTACTCATCAAAATATATGTATCCATGTGTGTGGTGTTGCTATCCGAAATAATTAGCCATATGGGCTGCCATAGGTTTCATCTAAGGCAATAAGATAGGAATAAAACATTAAGCATAAACAGTGGAGTGGGCCACGGAGGAAATGAACTTTAATAAGCATATCTATATCTTATGTATCACCCATGCAAGAGATACATATATATATGATAATTGACCATGGTTGCTTCTCTCTTGGATATGGGAATTTAATACCAATGCCACCTCGTGCTTCCATGTGTAAGGCATGTGAGTATATATGGCAGATGACATTTGATTACCTTAGGTAGTGCATTCAGCCATGGAGGAGCTAGGAATGAAAGTTGCATGTAAGTGAATAGCTTAAGTAATTTAGAATGAGGACACCTCATGCTTGCACCACCCACCTGCATATATACATATTCAATTGCAAATTGTTAATGCTCGTATTTGGTTTGACAGTAGGAGTTAAATATTGCCTTTAATATGTAGTTTACATGAGAATAAGACACATACATGCTGCCACCTAGCATTGCACCGTGTCAAGGAATTTTTAATTTGCCTTCATGCCATCCAAAAGTGGTGAAAAAGCACGAGCTGTCCATTGCATTAGTTACCATTCACCTTAATTCATTTTAGGCCGAGGGAAGTAGTTGTAAGAAGGGAGAAAACTCGAACAGCCATAGAATAGGAGAGAGGAAAAGATAAACCAAAGTACAAGGACTCCAAAAAGGGTAAGTTCTAAGTTGCTTCCTTGTTTTGGATTGAAACATTTACCTTTTGTAGAATTAGTTAGAAAAGGATTTTGAAGCCAAAATTTGTATAACAGGTTGTCCATTCCTTATACTTGAAATCTGGAAATTTACAGAATTTTTGGAACAAGGTAGATCAAAGGAACAGCCCACTAATTCTATTTAGCTTCTATATAGGACAGCTTGGGGCTGATTTCATAAAGAATTTAATGGGTAAATGAAGGAATTAGTGCATGAAATTTGGTGGGGAGGTAGCGAAGATGTATAACTTTAGGTCTGCAAAGTATTAGAATTTTCTGGGCTCATTTGCTAGGATAACAAAGCCAGAAACAGCAAGGGCAGTGTACAGCAAGCTCAACTGAGGTAGTGACCAAAATAATAGGAGCTCAAGGGTTATCCTTGGGAATTCTTGAAAACTGTTTTTGTGGATTATAACTAACATAATAATGGGTCACTCTACCAATTGTTATGATTTTTGGAGGTCATTTAGTGGAGGAAAGAAATTTCTCAAAAACAGGTCCAAAAATGTAGTTAAATTGAGACTCTGGTAGTTTTCGTTTTTTGCTATTGTAGTGTGAATTTGTATGGTAAATTAGAGAATCAAGTTTGAAAATAAACACAAAGGACTTAACTTTAAACCATTGGATCACACATGAATAACTTAGATAGTAACTAATTAATGAGAAGGAGAAGAAAATGAAGACATGATTGTTTACAATTATGAATTCCAATCGTCAACTAATGAAAGGGGTTTAGGAATTTCGTATGAGGGGATTAGTAATTTAATTGCAATGTAAATATTAACCATGACTCCTCCTTAATTAAGGCAATGCATGATTGAAATTTAGGAAGGCAATTGGGACAACAAGAACTGAGGAATAACATGACAAAATGACGGTGACGAAACAGGTAGATAACATGGCATTTTGTCTGTTTACATACATAATTGCACTGAATGATTTTCTAAATTTTGTATGCTATGCATGGCTGCATATATATCCACTAATGTGACTCTCTTGAGTACTAGATCACTGTTATTGGCTAATGACTGAAGTATAATAGCCTAACGAACGAATGTACACTGGTATCTTGGGATTTACATGCTCCTATACCAAATGGTGCACCGAAGTATTCTTATTCAGTATTCTATGTATGTGTGAACCGTGAACCCTTTGTTATCTACTGGGATTATATCTCATTACAAAGCTAACTATTTTTTTAGGTAATACCCATACTACAGATGGAGTCCACCCGACAGAGGATAACTGAACCAATTCGAAGACTGTAGTGACTATCGTTGTTGTAATTTTTTGGAATAATGTTAAATGCTGAAAGTTTGACTTTAGTTGAATACTTAGTGTCATTTACTACCTCCTTTTTGGTTTTGTATAAAAATTACACATGAGGAATTTATCGTAAGTTAACTATGATGTTTATTAAGGCTACCGAACTCCCTGTACAAGTAAACTCTTATAACTGCATTGCATGAAACTAATTATCATAATCTTGGAAGCAATTCTAGCATATTAATATCAACTTATGGTTTTCTTGTGAAAATGACGAAGGTTGTCTAGGTATGACAATTATCCTCCTAGGTATAGGATCTTGTTGACAAGATTTTGGACTCTATACTATAGAATTAAAGACCTTGTCGACAAGATCTTGGATTTTGCTTTGTAAAACTTAAGACCTTGTCAATAGGGTCTTCTGTTAGTAGTACAAGATCCTTCTATATGGTAAGTTATAGTGTATGCAAAGTGTAGGTGTGACAACTTTGTAGGCCCATATGACGTTGGCAATAAGCTAATGACACTATTTGACCCACAAGTCACAAGCGGCCTCTAGCAAGACATTGTGACTACCCAAATCATATAGGGATCGATAATCCGATGCAACCTGTCATATAACCCTATCACATCTCTTTTGTCACACGATATCTAGATCAAGTATGAGGCATGGAAATGTGAGTGGCTCGTCGCACAACCCTCAAAATAATACTAGGTTGATAAAATATGTAGCTAATGAAACAACCTAGGTCATCTCCCTTGGAATTGGAGTTCAATGTTTAATTGAGTTTTCCAAATATTTAAAAGACTCTAAAAATTCCTAAACTAAGGGGCTTTTGATTGAATTAAACTAACCTAAAACTAAATTGAATTAAAATTACTAATTGCTACCTAATTGGATGAATTATGGGTGAAAGATGGGCTTGTGACTAGCTTTGGATTCGTCCCTTGGTATCCACTATCCTTATCCTATTCTAATTGTGATTAATTCTGGTCTAAGAGTTCTTAGTTGTGTTCATAACAAATTATCTTGGGTAACCACTCAAGATTCAAGAGATTAACGATCTAATGTTGAATTGAAACCTCACATCCAAATTAAATTGTCAATTCTTGTTTTAGGATCAATGAACACCCAATTTGATTGATTAACTAATTTGATTAGCATCTGAATCATCCTAAATATTTAATTAACCAACTAAACATTAAGGAATCCTCAAATTAAACATTCAAACAAATAATCTCACTCATGTATTTTATCAAACACCTTCGAAGCACACATGGAAAATTAGATAAAAAAATCAATGTCTAATCAGATTAATTAATCAACAAAAAGACTTCCTAATTAGTGTCTAACCAGCCACTAATTACAATTACACAAATTCTCTATCAAATACAACTTAACCAAGATAATATATGAAAGAGAAAAAGTGTAGGAAAATAAAGAAATTCTTAGCCAAAAAATTCTATGTCTTCTCCATAGATTCAAGCTTCTCCAAGAGCTTCCTTCTAGCTAGCCTCAAGATGGATTAGAGCTTCATGGGATGTTGGATGGAAGATGGAATGGAGTGGAGTGGAGAGGGTGAATGTAATGCAGCGAATGGGATGAATGATGAAAGATGGGTAAATGCTGAATGAATGGATGAAGGGTTGATTGGTGGAAGGATGGTGCTTATATAGATGATGGAATGGAGTTGCGTGAATGGACTAGGATATCCGAATAGAGGCGTGAGTGAAGTGTAGAGACGTGAATGAAGTGGATTCTAGATGATGTACGCTGCTACCCAGTCCTTAGCTTCTTCTTTAATGATTCACATGCTGCATTTTTCTTTATTCTAACCTCTTCTCTCACGTGTTCTGCCTTTCACAAATTACCCTTGAGCCTTTCTCTTCTTTTGTCACAACGTGGGTTCATACTCCTTTCCATGTAGTTTAGCTGACTCTTCATTCCTCTACATGTCTTTAATCACATTGCTTCTTCTTATTTCTCCTGCCCATGTGAGTGAGATGAGATAGTAGGTTGCGTGAAACAAGGTCTCTCCTTTAGCATCAGAACTGTGGCATGTTCATTTTCCAGCTCATATTTCTTAATGCCTCATTCGTGTGTATGTATTGGTGGGCCCCAACGTGATGCTGACTTGCTAGAATGTAATATTAAAAATTCATCCATGCTTCTTCTTTTCAGCTCGTTCCAGCCTCTCGACACGTTCTGTCCGTGTGTATTTTCCAGCTCTTTTTCCTGTCGTGCTCTTCGTTTCTCAGCTTGTTCTATTCCTTGCTCAAGTCCTTTATTCCATTCTTCGCTTCTAACGTGTTTTCTCCTCCTACCAGCTTCTTTAATCATTCTTGTATTGTTCTTCTACATTTTCCACGTTGGTTCCCCTTATGCTTCTTCTCTTTATCTCACTATACTCTAGCATCTTCTTCGCTTCCTCGAGCCTGTAGCAAACACATCAGCCTTCTCTTGTCTCTACCCGTAGCTTATCCATGTTGCTCGTGCAAGATTCTTCTCTCTGTTTAGCTCTCAAACAGAGGCTGTTTCCTTCATTTATTTGCATGCTCTGTTTTTCTTCTTTCTCCTTCACCACGTTCTGCCCAGTTTAGCGTTGTTCTTCCATGCAACTCAAGCTCTTTTCTGGCGTCTTTTTCTCCTTCCATTTGCTCGAGGCTTCTTCCACATCTTTCTTCACGTTATTTCTTTACTTGAGCTCAAACCTACTTTTCATGTGAACCTGTAGCTTTGTTCTCACTGAAGATCACGTGGCTTTATTTCTGCTTCGTCCAGCTGAAGCTTCTTCAACGTTATACTGCTCACATGCACAACCCGTTGCTTCCTTTCGTTCTGCTACTTACTTCTCTTCGTTCTCAGCTTTTTCACGTAGCTTTTTTACCTTGTAGCTGATTGTTTATTGTTGTCACGTTGAGAGGTCCAGCCCAAATGAATGAAGAAGCTTCCCTCTACGTGAGCTTCTTGCATTTGCTGCTTCTTCATGTGAAGATTCTGCATGCATGTAGTTGACTTGAGCTGCCCCTTCCTTGAGTGTTACATGAAGATGGAAGTCTTTGTGTGAATGTGCTGCAACGTGGAGTATAGAAGCTTGTGTGAGCTCATGTGTGTCTTCCACGAGAGCAACAAGGGAGTTGGAGTTGACTTCTTCTTCAAGACCCATTGCTCCTATTTAAATGTTATTTTATTCTTCCATTCCAATTCCACTACCCATAAAAAAATCTGCAGAAATACTAAGAAAAATGTCCACAAAATTATTTGAAATAAAATTGAGCATTAAAAACTAATAATTTGTAACTTAATTCCTCAAATATAGAAAATGGCTACTAAAATCAAATTTCATCTAATTAGACCCCTAAAGCCATATTTGGATACTAAAATACTTAAGATAAGGAGGATAAAACATATAAAATATTATGCTTATCAAAATGTCATCCTCATCTTACTTAATTGTCGCTTTCTCGATTTACGTGCAGATTGACAGTACAAATGGAAACCCTTTCATTCGAGCATGGTCATGTATTTCTCAGTCTCACTCATCAAAGGGCCCAGAGATATCTCTTTAAATCCTATCTTGATCACTCATCTTCTTCTACATGAATTCCACTATGCCTGATCATAGCCTTTATGATCACCTGATTAAAGATAACTTTTGACTATGCCAAAAAATAGTGTTCTTCATATTGAAAACTATAATGATCTCAAGTTTAAGGGCTCGGTAACACGGTTATATGAGATATGCTTATGACTTAATCCATGTAGCTATCTTATAATGGATCGATCCAGCATCTTGTTCCCTAACGAGTGCTTATGATTTTAATTCGTATCTATATACATGATTAATATATAATCATCAATCAAAATCATACTAGTCTTAGTTCATCATCGTTCGCACAATGATGATCAACTAGAGATATTTAGGATAATCAATATGATTTTTTCAATTATATTATTATATTGAACATACAAAAAATATAATAATGTAATAAAAGAAAACTCTTATTTCTTAATAAAGTACAATGTTTGCAATACAATGTTGGCCTAGAGCACAATCTCCAATCATCGTTCCCACAATGATGATCGACTAGAGATATTTAGGATAATCAATATGATTTATCCAAGGATATTATTATATAGAACATACAAAAAATATAATAATGTAATAAAAGAAAAATCTTATTTCTTAATAAAGTACAATGTTTGCAATACAATGTTGGCCTAGGGCACAATCTCCAATTATCGTTCGCACAATGATGATCGACCAGAGATATTTAGGATAATCAATATGATTTATCCAAGGATATTATTATATAAACATACAAAAAATATAATAATGTAATAAAAGAAAACTCTTATTTCTTAATAAAGTACAATATTTGCAATACAATGATTGGCCTAGAGCACAATCTCTAACATATATATATCACATATTTCAAAGCCATTATACATGATAAGGGCTATAAATAATGAACAAAAAATTATTGGTTAAAATTTTTCTTCCGATGTTTGTGACTTGTTTGCCCAGTTGGTATCTTTATTCTCCATATTTTCCTTATTACAAATATCCAAATCATATCAATATCGTTCGTAGGTGGTTCTTCTGAGATGAACATGTTGATCTTCCATCTTAGAACCCCTTCATGCATGCCATATTAATGTAAGCATTCACTTTCTTCATGGAATTATCTTTAGTAGGCTCCTTAATTAAGGAAATGATGAAAAAGTTGGATTTCCATGTTCAATATGTGAAACTTATTATGATAAAATTTGTTGCTAGAGAATTAATATGAAAAATCAAACAACAAAATGCTGAATGAAAGCATAATTTCATACTTAAGAAAAATCAATATATATTTTTTTAATTGAGCTAAAAGGTTGAAACATCATTCATTAGATTTATCCTTTATATACCATCTATCTCACCTAATGTATTGAAAACAAGAGCTAGATTTTTTGTGACATTAATTGAACATCTTGAATATCTCATTAAACTTACAATGAATGCAAAGGAGAACATACAACCTTGCATATTGACTTCAAAGATTTGGCCAAGGAGCTCCAGTTGGAAGAACTTTGGAAAAAAATTGAACCACTTCACAATTGAATTAAAGGACAAAGAATAAAGGCAAAAATGTTAAAAAGGTTGTTCATTTATCTCTTTTTCCTCCTCTACATTTCTTACCTTTTAATTTTCTTCCCTAAATATTATGAAATCATACCTTAACGATAAAAGCTACTTCAATTGAAACCTACACATGTAGGACTAAAATCTCAGCTATTGCACATATACTCTCATTAAATAATGTCATGGATTTGGCTTTTCCAACAACCTTGCGGCACTTAGATGCACTCAATTAGTACCTAAGTAAGCTTTTTTCCCACTCAACCCCAATGAAAGGCTCAAGAATACAAGAGGAAGCTTGTCAAGTAGTTGGAAGGAGAGAGCTAGACAAGAGATCTTATTGCAAGAATGAAAGTACAAACTGAAGTGTCTTCCCCCTTTAGACCTTAGGGGTATTTATAGGCTTCCACCTCCTCAATGGATGGTAGAGATTCATTCGATCTAATGGTCTATATTTAATCTTTATAAAAATATCTTAGATATTTACAAGGAACCTAGATATTTACAAAGGAATCTAAAGTTATATAGATTCTTTCTTAGAAATATCTAGATTTTTACATAGATATTTGTATAGGGATTTGTGTGAAGGATTCTAGAAGCTTCTCGAATCATCTTCTTTAGCATGCCTATATCATTTTCCCCTATCTATTTCCTCGATGTCCTCATTACATCTTCATATTGTCAAACTAAGCTTTTGTATTTGTACAAAGATAGCTCATGCTCCCAACTTGCTCACTATAAGGCAAGCCCTTCAATACACCAAGTACTCTATATAACTTGGATGAGTTCCCCTCCTTATAATGGCTCGATGCACTAAGATCTCTTGGGCTTCTTGTTCATATGTTGTGGTGATGGCAGTGGGAGCTCTTTTAGACTCATTCTTACCCACATCCTTCTTATCAGCATGGTATGTCTTCGAGAAACTTATGTGGAAGACGAGGTGCGCCTCGATGTGGGGTGGCAAGGTAACTCGATATGCAAGCTTGCCAACCCTTTTCTCAATGGAGAAAGGCCCTTCATATCTTCTCAATAAACTCTTGTATACCTTTCCATACAAATGAAGAGTGTGAGGGAGGAGTTTCATCATAACTAAGTCTCCTTCCTTGTACTCTATGTGCCTCCTCTTCTTGTCAGCCCATTTCTTCATCTTCTTGGATGCCTTGGCTAGACAGACCTTAGCCATCTCTGATTTCTCTTCATGCTCCTTAGCAAAGAAGAAAGCACTCGGGCTCTTTCCCAAATATGTCTTAGCTAACATTTGAGGAGCCAATGGTTGTTGCCCTATGGCTAGCTCAAACAAACTTGCCCCCATTGACTCACTTCTTTGGAGGTTGTATGAGAATTGGGCCACATCTAGCAGCTTCACCTAATCTCGTTGATTGGTATTTATAAAATGCTTTAATTGTAACTCTAGTAAGGCATTCACCCTTTCAGTTTGCCTATCAATTTGGGGGTGAAAGCCAGTAGAAAAGTTCAATTCAGAACTAAGTAGTCTGAATAACTCTGTCCAAAATCTCCCAATGAATCTTGTATCTCGGTCACTTAGGATAGATTTAAGAATGTCCCAGTACTTCACCACATACTTGAAAAACAATCTTGCTACATCTTCGATATTATACTTTGTAGGCACTAGGATGAATACTCCATACTTGCTAAATTGATCGACCACAACCATGATGTTGCCAAAGCCATCCACTTTTGGCAAGCCAACAATAAAGTCCATCGAGATACTCTCCCATGGTCGCTCAAGGATAAGTAATGGCTCCACTAATCTGGTGGGTTGATTTTGCTCCACCTTGTCTTATTGGCACACAAGACAAGTTTTAACATAAATCTCTACTTCATCACATAGTTGAGGCTAATAATATCCTCATTCTATGAGTGCCAGCGTGTGATGTGTATCTGGGTGACCCTCTCACAATGAATCATGGCATGCCTTCAAGATCTCCTTCCTCAAGCCATCCCATCTTAAAACATAGAAGATCCCTTTTTGGTGTGAAGCAATCCATCCTCTAGCCAGAACTTCCTTATCTTGCCTCTCTTTACAAGCTTTACCCAGTTCTTGGCTTGTGGATCTTTTTCAAGGCCCTCCTTGATGCACTCCACCAAAGGAAAGCTAGGTTGAGTCAAGGCAATAAGTGTAGCCTTCCTATTTAAGGTGTCTACCACCAAGTTTGTCCTTCCTGGCTTGCACTCTATCACAAAATCAAACTCAACTAGGAAATCTTGCCACTTAGTTTGTTTCGGTGCCAACTTCTTCTGCTTGAGGAAGTAACTTGTTACAACATTATCTATTTTTGTAACAACCTTAGATCTTAATAGGTAATGTCTCCAAGTTCGTAAGCAATGGACTGTGGCGGTCATCTCCTTTTCTTGCACCGTGTACCACCATTTTATATCATTTAGCTTTCTACTTTTGTAGACGATGGGGTGTCCTTCCTGCATCAACACAGCCCCAATAGCAAAATCTAAAATATAAGTGTGCACCTCAAAACTCTTGGTGTGGTTAGGTAGCACCAACACTGGTTCTTTTATCACTACATGCTTCAATTTCTCAAATGTTTTTTAACACTTCCCATCATAATCCCAAGAATGATTCTTCTTTAGTAGGTCTATTAATGGGACTGCCAGAGAGGAGTAGCCATGGATCAACCACCTATAATAGTTCACCAATCCAAGGAATGATCTTAGCTTAGATACTCTCTTAGGAGGCTCCCAGTCTTATATTGCTCAAACCTTGGACTTGTCCAACCTCAGTCGTCCCTTGCCCACAACATGGCCCAAGAACATTACTTCCTCTTGGGTAAAGGAGCACCTCTCCTTTTTGACATATAATTCATTTTGTTGCAAGACCTTAAAGACTTGTCAAAGATGTTAAATGTGTTCTTCAAAGGTCTTGCTATAAATGATGATATCATCTAAGTATACCACCACAAAGCGATCCAAGAAAGGTTGGAATACCTTGTTCATTAGAGTGTAGAATGTGGTAGGTGCATTGATGAGTCTAAAGAGTATAACACAAAACTCAAAAGAGCCATATCGGGTGTAACACCATAACTTTCTAGCTTGTTTCATACTACTTTCATGTCTCATATCATGTGTTTCATGAGAAAGCAAGGAAAATAACATTAAAACAATGAGTATTTTAGTGTTCCGCTATGCATAAATTTCACATTCGATACCCTGTGGACCATATAAACTCATATATCTCATTCTCATATTTAATTACATAGATACAACTCAAATCCATCACCAAAAGTGAACTAAAACTCGACTAAGTGGAGGGAAGATACAAAATACCATAGTGCAACATCAGCTAGAAACTTTAATTTTCTAGCACAAATTTGAAAAATCATAACTAATTCTAGAAAAAATAAAAATTAAACACACTATACTAAAAATAAATTTAGACCACATCAGAGGTTGCTATCTACCAGAAATTTGATGGAACAGTACCAGAGGTCAGCTGTCCAACTTCAAAAATTCATATCTCCCTGCTTATAGGTCCAATTGGGGTGATCTTGGTGGCTATAGAAATCTTATCATGTCTAGTTTATGATTGTAAAAGTTCATGAGCATTGGACATTATTTGACTAACAAAAGACACAACCCAGGTTTCTGACCAAATGAATAATACTTGTATCAGTTTAGCAGAAAAATGGCAACTTTGGAAATTTATAATTAATTCCATAAAGTTCTAAATAATCTAGTCTTTAACTTACCAAAAAGCTTTGGACAAGATCTATATGTGTGCCAAAGTTTATGGGCAAATTTGTTCATTTGGTCAAATCTTGATATTGGGTTAAAAAATGGCTCATTTTGTGTCATATATGGGGTCCAAATGGTCCATTTCAAGTTCTAAGGCAACCATGACCACTTGAGCACGTGAGGAAGTATCAAAAAGACTCTCTAAACTTTTCTTAAGGGTGCACAAACCTATATTTCTCACACTCACTCTCTCACCCCATGCCATACACAAGATTTCTTATGTTAGCTTTGGGCATCCAAAACCCAAATCATGCTATCTCATACATTTGTCATCAAATTTCATTCATACATTATACATTTGGGTAATTACATATGCTCATATGATTACATAACAATTTCATCATGAGATTATATCATCTGCCATGTGTGTCGCTACAAAAGAGGAAAAACTAAGTCTTTTCATGCATTTTAATGTCAATCTCCTTCTTCTAGGCTTGGTAGCTTCCATTACCTTGCTCAGTTGCTCCACCTAGCATGTTAAGACATTGGAGAGGAAGGGATGAGATTCCAAGAATCCCAATAACTCATCTCCCTTTCAATCACATATAAAGTATTCAATACAAGTCTTGAAAATATATGCATGGGTATATTGACATATGTGAGCATTCAAGAAACATTTTTAGCATTTGAATAAATCATACATAGCATACATAGGCTTGCTAAGTGAGTGGATTAGCCTCACCCATTCGCTTATGGATTTTGAACTTGCCTTACCCATTTTCTCTAAGAGATTTTGACTCAATCTCACTCTTGGGAGTCAACCTCACTCTTGGGGGACTCTTTACTTTGCCTCAACTAAGTTTAAGGGTTCTTGGCTCATCCTCATCATAGTTAGAGGGTTCTTAGCTTCTCCACATTCAAGCAAACCAAGGCAAGCATATAAAATATCATTTGAATTCATAAAACATCGTCATGGTACCATGGAATAAAAGTTTATCCTAAAATACTTTTTATAGATCAAAACATATATGCACATATTCAAAGACAATGTAAACACACATTCATGCATGAGAGAAGGTGGAGAAAGCTACCTTGCTTGCATTCACACACTTTTTTTTTTAGCCTTGAGTCCTTTCCCTTGACCTCACACACCCAAAGGAGGTGGAGATCATTTCTCTTGCCTTAGACACATCATATGGAAGCCAATTATACTTTTGAATTAAATTCTAAGGCCATATATTCACTACAAAAGATAGGTGACTCATAAGGCTCTTTTATGGTTCCAAAATGCACTTAACGAAGCAACCTTAAAATAACATCATCTTGGCTCTATTCTTTCCATCTATTTATGATTCTTGACTCCATTTAAACCTCTTGGAGTCATCACACAATCAATTTAAGGAGCCTAACTAGGTGTTTCTTCTTTAAGCCATATTATGGAACATATAAGACCATCTTACTTTTTATGATTTCTAAAATTTTTCCAAGGCTTCCTCTCATACTCCCCTATCATACATGACTCAAAACTAAGCTTGGAACAAATTAAAACTACCCCTAGGTGCTATTTCTATTCTAGGCCAAAGCATATACTCTTCTTGGCATCCTTGGAGTTTCTTTGCTTCCTTTGATGGGAGAATCATGTAGAAAGCTCTCTTGGTGTCTTAAGAACTCATATGAACACTTAAATATCAAAAAATATGGCTAGGGTTCAAGGTAGAGTTCAAGGTGCAATCAAAATACTAAATTCTATAGCTTACGTTCTAAAGCTCCCTTTTCAATTCTAGTTTTATATTCTTAATCCTCACACTCCATAACCTTTGGTTCCATCAAGAACACATAAACAAAAACCCTCCTCCTCATTTTCTCTCTCTAGACCGAAGCTTAAATGGCTTGAAAATACAAGATTTTGTAAGTGTTTCAAGTGAAGTCTTACCTTAAAATAGAGCTCTCTTCACGTAGATTATTTTTCATCGATTGATTTCTTGAAAAGAGTTTCTTTTTGGCTTAGATTAGACCTAAATCTTTAATTTTTCAAGAAAAGAAAACCACTATTAGAGAGCTCTTGGAGAGAGGAATAACTTTCTTAACTGGCGCGGGATGAAACGGGGTTGTTTACTTACCTAAGCGGAAGCTTAAACTTCTTCTCTCTCTCCCCTCTTAATGTCACGCCATGGCTGCCCATTTTTTTGCAAATGGAAGCTTGAAGAAGGTGATGAGGTGTAATCTTACTTAAGAAGCCTCTTTTACAATTTTTCAAAATGACTATTTTGCCCCTATGTGCCTGTTTATTTCATTTAGACTCATTTTAACTCATTTTTGAAAACTGTCTTTTCTATCTTAAAATTTAGGTCCTCTAATTCATAAAATGCCTTTGTTTCATCCAAATTGGATTTAAAACTTTTTCAAACGAACTGGTCAAAGTTTGGGTCAACTGATATTAGAAAACTTCCACCGGATGGGCTTTAGCTGTCCTGAGGCTTCCCATAATTTTTAGCGCCTCTGAGAATCCTGGAGAACTCAAAACTTTCATTTAAAAAGCCCTCTTGTGAGAATTCAAAAATTTTCTCTAAATGCCAAAAATGCACTTACATTTTGTTAACCCTTTCATTACATTTTATTTCTTTATTCTAGTTCCGTTTTTCTTTCCATTTGAGCCTGGGATTCTCATTTTTAGGAGTATAGAATGCTTCCCAAATTTTTCAGGACCTTAGCTAAGTCATTTCAAGGGATTTCCTTTTGTATCCAATGAATTTTATATGTTAATGAAGAAACAGTATGTTACGTTTCTCACGTTTTCTGTTGTCTTCAGAGAACTGGGTATTACACTAGGTGACACATGTGGTCTTCGACTCTTCTCCCTTAGCAATGTGAACTTGATAATATCTAGATGTCAAATCAAGTTTAGAGAACCACCTTACATCTCTAAGTTGATCGAACAAGTCAGCAATGAGTGGGATGGGATACTTGTTCTTCACTGTGATCTTGTTTAGTGCTCAGTAGTTGATGCACATCCAAAGCAATCCATCATGCTTCTTTTGAAACAATACCAAGGTGCCATATGGAGCCTTCAAGGGTTAGATATACCCAACATCCAATAATTCCTTTAATTGCCTACTTAGCCCCTCTAGTTCAGGAGGCACCATCCTATATGGTACGGCAGTAAGGGGCTTGCACTTAGTTCTAGCTCGATTTTGTGATCTACCTCCCTTCTTATAGGTAACTTCTTGGGTAACTCTACGGGCATGATATGTTGATGATTGTGCCCTAGGCCAATCATTGTATTGCAAACACTGTACTTTATTAAGAAATAAAAGTTTTTTTTATTACATTATTATATTGTTTGCATATTCTATATAATAATATCTTTGGATAAATCATATAAATTATCCTAAATATCCCTAGTCGATCATCATTGTGGGAACGATGATAAACTAAGACTAGTATAATTTTGATTGATGATGATATGTTAATCATGTATATAGATACAAATCAAAATCATAGGCACTTATTAGGGAATAAGATGCTGGATCGACCCGTTATGAGATAACTACATGGATTAAGTCATAAATGTATCTCATATATAACCATATCATCGAGCCCTTAGACTTGAGATCACCATAGTTTCCAACATGAGAAACACTATTTTTGACATAGTCAAAAGTTATCTTTAACCGGGTGATCATAAAGGCTATGATCGGGTATTGTAGAATTCATATAGAAGAAGATGAGTGGTCACGATAGGATTTGTCCCTCTGATTAATAGAGAGATATATCCGGGCCTTTCAATGAGTAAAATTGAGAAATGCATGGTCATACTTGAATGGAAGGGTTTTCATTTGTACTATCAGTCTGCATATAGATCAAAAAAGTGATGATCAAGTAAGATGAGAATGACATTTCTATGCCTCATACTTGATCTAGATATCATGTGACAAAAGGGATGTGATAAGATTATATGACAGGTTGCATCGAATCATTGATCCCTATATGATTTGGGTAGTCACAATGTCTTGCTAGATACCACTTGTAACTTATGGGTCAAATAGTGTTATTACCCATTGCCAACATCATATGGGCCTATAGGATCGCACCCAAGAACGAGTCAACTGGAGCTAAAATGTTCAAAATCATTGAATCTAAAAATTGCGTCTAGATTCAATGAATGTCATGTCCAAATTCATTAAATTTGAAATTGTGTCTAGATTCAATAAATGTCAAGTTCAATCTAGGGTGGAAGAATTTTATAAATAAATATATATATTTGATATATATATATATATATATATATATAATTTATAAAATTCGAAAATATATATCATTTAATTAATTTAAACCAATTAGTTTTAAATTCAAATATATATGATAGATTTAAATTTAAACTAATATGATAATTTAAATTTAATTTATGAGATAAATTAAATTTGAATTAAGTTCTAGATTTATATTAAATAATTAGTTAAAATTTAAATCTATTAGATAGACTTAAATTTAAACTAATTTATTTAATTCAAATTTGATTTGATTTAAAATAATGTATTTTAAATTAATCAAATATATCTGAAACCCTAATAAGATACTTCTATAAAAAGGTAAGAGGTTTGGGTTTCCTAAAACTACAGAACAAAAAGAAAAACCTTAAAGAGAGAAAGCGTACTGATGGCGTACGGACACCTAGAGAGAGAAAGAGGATAATGTCTTCTCTACCAAGAACGTGTACGGACGTTAGTCGGAGGTGCTAGCACGTTGGTCAAGTTGAGCAATCGTCCGTGTGGATACCAGTAGAAGGAGCAGATCTAAAGATCAGTTCCTGAGATCTGACGATAAAAGATAAATATTTCTAGATACTCGATTTAAATGACATTGATGGATCCATGGGAAGGGATTTGGGTTTTATTTTTTTGCTGCGCATCCCGAAAATTCCCAACACTTTAGACCTCCTTGGGTAGTTCAGAGGTGTTACTCCTCTTTCCTTCCTTTAGTGACACCAGGAATATAGGTTGTGCCTTCTTGAACCCCTTGCTAAGTTGCATAGTAGACAGGGATCTAGCTTGACTCGTCTCAGCTCCTGTTAGAGGCACCATGCGCAGGTTCTCTTCTTTTAGGATGCACATGGTGTCAGTGAAAGGGATTGGCATAACTTTCACTTTATCCATAAAGTCCATCCCTAGTATCACCAAATAATCATCCATGGGAACAATAGTGAAGTATACCTACCAAGCCAATCCACTCACTTAGGCAAACTTTAACATTGCAGGTTACCCCATGGATCATCCTTAAAGGAGAGTTCACAGCCTTAAGCCATCCCAGCTTTTGTTCGTACTTGATTCCTAACCAGTTTGCTTCCTTCCACTCTAGGAAGTTATTCATGGCACCAATGTCTACCAAGGCTCGGACTTGTTCCCTACCAACCTTAGTTTGCATGAACAAATGCCCTTTGTTTTTAGACTTGGGCATCTCCACCTTTGCTTTAATGGCATTAAGGACTTGCAAAGAGCCCATTTCTCGTTGTTGATGTTCTAATTCCTTCTCCTCAATTAATGCAGAGAGCTTGCTCTTCTTAGGAAGCACTTGGGTGGTGGTCGTTCTCCATTCTTCTTGCTCTTCTGGCCCTTGTCCTTAGGGCTTCAAAGGCTTAGACACACTATCCTTGCCTTGTTTACCTTCTCCCCCACCTTTAACCTTGTTTATCTTGGACTTTCCCTTGTCAAGCTTTTAGAAATTCAATCAAGGATTCAACTATAGACATGTTAGTGGCAAGGTCCTTAGCATTTCATCGTTCTAGCTCTAGATTTGCCCATGGTTGTAACCCATTCATGAAGGCAAAGAAAGACTCAGAGTCAGGATAATCAGGTATCTCTAGGAGCATTTTAGAGAACTCCTTCACATAATCTCATATGCTTCCCTTTTGTGTGAGGCACCTCAACCTTGCTCTCACATTTCTTTTCGCATGCTCGGGGTAGAATTTCTTCTTAAGCTCTTTCTTGAATTCATCCCAAGTGTCAATGGTGCAAGTACCTCTTCCAATATTGCCATGTTGTCACCTCCACCAGAGCATAACAGTATCTTCTAGGAAGAGGGATGTACTATCAATCTTCTTATCATCCTCTATGAGGTCAAGTTCTTGGAAGTATTACTCCATACTCCATAAGAAGTTATTGATCTCCTTCATGTTCCTTTCCCTTTTGTGCACCTTAAGCTTAGGAATGTCCACCCTCAAAGGAAAGGGAATTGGAGTAGAGGAGGAAGCTCCCCCACCTCTTACAATTACCATCTTGACTAAAGTCATCTCACTCTTTAGTTACCCAAACTCCCTCAATACCTTTTGAAGTTCCTCCCTAAGAGTAGCATTCTCATGTTTAAGGAAAGTGAGTTCATTGAGGAGGGAGTTATGCATGGTCTCACCTGACTATGTTAGCTGCTCGGTCACCTTGTTCAAGGATCGCTACATCTACCCCTAAAGCTTTTCATTCCCTCTTTTAAGCTCCTCGATGTAGGAATCATGCTCCTTCATTCGAGCATCAATCTCCTTGAACTTGACTCTCAGCAACCGTGATCTTCATCCTCACAAACCTTGTATCAAAATCCCTTAGGTCTTCTATCAACCTAGATTGTTCCCTGAACTTTGACTTGCTTACTTTCTTTTTTGAAACCTTCTCTTGTTTCATACCTTGAACATGAGTAGTCTCACTTGCCATCTTCACTTTAGCAAGAACTTCTCCAAATGAGATGAGCATGGCTCTAATACTAACTGTCATGGAGTTGGCTTTTCTAACAACTGTGCGACACTTAGATACACTCAGCTAGTACCTAAGTCAACCTTTTCCCCACTCAAAAACCCCAATGAGAGGCTCAAGAACACAAGAGGAAGCTTGTTAAATAGTTGAAAGGAGAGAACTAGATAAGAGAGCTTGGAGAATAACTTGTGTATTACAAGAATGAAAGTACAAACTAAAGTGCCTTCCTCCTTTGGATTTTGGGGATGTTTATAGGCTTATACCTCCTCAATAGACGGTAGAGATTCATTCAATCTAATGGTCTATATTCAATCTCTACAAAAATACTTTAGATATTTACAAGGAACCTAGATATTTACAAAGGAATCTAGAGTTATCTAGATTCTTCCATAAAAATATTTAGATTTTTACATAGATATTTACATAGAAATTTGTGTGATGGATTCCAGAAACCTCTTGGATCATCTTCTTTAGCATACTTGTGTCAATAAATATTTCATTCAAAAGACACTAGTTTTTGTTTGTATGCTCGCTTTTCTTTTTTTTCTCTTTTGCAAAAGTCCAAAATTTAATTTCTTAAAGTTTTACTTAAATTTTGCTTTAATTCCAAAAATTAAACTTAGTTTAATTTAATTCTTAAAGTTAAAAAAATATTTAATATTAACTTTTTTCCGAATATTATTAATTTCATCAATGAAAGTGTGCCACCTACTCAAGTGTAATTTGATGGATTAAATAAAGATGTTAACATGACAATTTAGATCCAATAATTTTGACCTAAATTATACCATTTTGCATTTTCTAATAAATACTACAAAAAAATCCAACTCATCATCAATTTTGTTTGTTTCTTTGTAGATATGAGGCGTGACCTAGCCATTCCATGAAAGAGGAAAAAACTTATTGGGCTTATGGAATCAGATCTAATTCACTAAAATCCCACATTTAATTAAAAGTAAACATTGTATGAGTTTAAGGTTGATGGTGAATATTTTTTGAAAATTTGAGAATTATATCTCAAATCAAAATAAATTTTCTACAACAATACTTGATTAAAACTTTATATTAAAAAATATTTATTTATTTATTTGAAAAATTAATCTTTTAATATTTATAGTTTATTTTAATTTTAAAATTAATCCCTTTAAATTTTTTTTATTTTGAATTAGTCTATATAATTTCTAAATGTGTAAGATTAATTTTTTTTAATTGCTATGCAGCATATCTAGACCCAAGGGGATAGGAGATATGACAAGTGGCATCCTACTAGCAAGTTCAACTCCTACATAAGCTTCAACTAAACTTTTGTTAGTCACGTAAGACCGAATCAAGCGATGTTATGACAGAAATAAACAGTACCGACACTTAAATATTTAGAAAATATAAAGATGGATTTAAAAAATCACATTATAAAGACAAATTTAAAAATTGAGTTAAATTACAAAAAGAAATTAAAAAATTAAATTTTCCCATTTATTTTATGTCTTTTCCCTTTGCTATTTCACACCATTGTTTTATTCCTTGAAGATAGAAGTGTTCATTAGTCCATTAGGTCTTAGGGGTCCGCCTTAACCAAATCTAATCAGGTCGAGTCAGCCTAAAAATATATAAATGGATAAAACTTTAAATAAAACTATATGGAAACCAGATCTCCCCAATACTGAACTATGGACTCCTGAATAGATGATTAAATTCCTTTCAGGAACTAATTCACAAGACCCAGAAGCCACCTCATTAACTCAACAACCTCCTGATATTCCCATGCAGGACTCTCAAGACCCCTATGAATCGGTTGCTCTAAGAGAATTTGAAGAATGATTCGCCACCTGCTTCAAAAAGTCTCCCAAGGACCCTGCTTCCACTGACACTAATGATGACCCTAATATGTCTCCATCGCATGAGTCAATCAAGAAAGGATAAGGCTTATCCTGAAGCCTATCCAGCCAGCTCATAGCCAGCTCATGCTTTATTGTATAATTATGTGTGTTTACTATTCAACATGTGAAGGAATCTTATCAATCTATAAAGGCTGCTTTAGAAAAAGTTTGTCGGCCAGTATGCTTTTCCTGTTTGTTTGTATCTTCAGGCTTCCTCTATAAGAAGCACTGGAGAAGCTTGTAAGAGGCAGAACTCCTCTAAGCCTCTCCTCCCCTTGTAAGCAAAGTTTAAATAAACTTTAGTTTCTTATAAATTCGTTCTAAGTTTCTTTATCTTTTGAAACCTTTTATCAGTAAATCTTTTACAATTATCTTGTCTATACATTAGTATGCTCTACACCTACCTCTCTTGAGGATCCTGTGTATTAAAAAGTGTTAAGACAGACAATACTCTTTGGCAAAGATAATCACCTTGTCTATAAGTTCTTTGTTAAAAATAGTTTCTAAGAAGATTAACAGAATCTTTGGTCCTAAGAGGCCAGCATACGAAAGCCCAGAAGAGAGAGAGTGGCTATTAGCGCAAGCATACCTGCATAAGGATTCTAGTGAATCTAATTAGAATACTCGACTTGAATATTTTTCATTAAGACGACAAGGTATTAAACCCATTCCAAGGTGTTTAAGTGAAAAGTGTGTTAATCACACCCTTAATTATCATTGTCCAAATTGTATTTGTTGGCTAACTCCTAAGGAAAGGAAGGCACTCGATCAAGTTTGTCTTTCTCTTACTCAAGAGTATGTTCAGGAACATTAGAGTATTCTAAGATCTCTTGAACTGTGTCTCTGATAAGGATGAATTTTATGTTTTAATTCTCCCAACTTAAGCAGTTTAGTGAGCAACTATGGCTTAATGAGTTTTATTAGGTGAAAAATTAATTTTAATGGCCACTTCTGCACATTAGGAATTAAATTGCGAAATGATTGATTTTAATGCATAAATTTCTTTAAATGATTTTTGTGAATTTTCCTATTGAATTGTTCTTATTATTTGTGCATATTTTTGTTGGGCAATTGGAGTTTTGAATGATAAATTGATTTGAAGAAAAGAAGAAACAAATGAAGTAGTCACGGGTTGTTGGAACAGAGGTTCAAGAGCAAGGTTTTGATGTGGAATGGGAAGGAGAAGCATGTGCAGAGTTTAAAGGAGACACGTGATTAAGAAGAGGAAAAGCATGCAAGCTAACGTGGGGGAAAAATACATGCACAGGGAACGAGAAGCTGCAGCTGGACGAAGCCCCAAACACATGAAAATGTAAGAGGAAGAAGAAACCACAACACAGTTACAGAAGGAACCAACGTGAAAATCACGTAGAGACACGAAGCAAGCAAGTCGAGCTACTGGTTTGTGGATGCTTAAGCTAAGAAAAGCCACGAGTATAGAGCTGGGATGAAGGCAAGACAATGAGAGACACTGAAAATGGAGGCAGAGATGAATGACTGATTCATCCATTCACTCCATCAGACTTCACGCAGAGAACGCTGGAAAGAAGGAAGCTTTGAGCTGAAGAACAACGTAGGAAACACAAAGAAGAAAAGCTACCACGTGGATATGAACGTGACGTGAGAAACTTGGTGCTGAAATGAAGATCACGAGCTGGAAGCTAGAGAAGCTTACATGAGAACCAGATTATTACGTGGAAGATGATGTGGATTTGCATGAATATGAATAACGAAGCAAGGAGCTGATTCAGGCAGCTCAAGTGAAGAAGAGATTCGAGTCAGTGAGTTGGAGGCAAGTAGAAGAAGCAAAATAGAACAAGCTAATGTGGATTCTGGTATGAATGGAAAGTGAGGCCACAAGCTGAGAAGCTGGAGTTTCTTGGTTCTAACATGGAGAAGGAGCAGAACAGAACCATCCACGTAGCATGCAGCGAGTTGGAGTTCCATGAGATCCTCACTCGAGCTTGGGAAGAGAAGAAGGGCAAAACAGAGCATGAAGCAATGAGCTGAGCATGTGAGATGTTAATGAATCATAAGCTGGAACTTGGCTACGGAATTACGTGGATTAATGAAGCAAGCTGGATAATTAGTGAGCTGGGAGAGTAAAACGTGACCAACGCGTGGAAAAGGAGGAGCTGTGGGGCATGTGATTAATTAATGAAAAAAAGGCACTGAAGCATAAAAAAAGATGAGCTGTGGGTTCAGCAGGAGGGAGGAAAAAATGTAAAAGAGAATTAGGGCTGAAAGAGGAGGCGGCGAGAACGTGAAAAAACGCGAGCAGGGAGCATTCTCTCATGAACCATCTATGGCTGCAACTCAATTCATCAATTTTCCTTCGATTAAAATCTCCATGGCAGCCTGAATTATCCATGGTGGCTGGCTGAAGTTTGGAAACTCCCAGATGCAGATTTGAGCTCCATATTTTCTCACCAAATTGGATAAACACTCTTTGCTCTATCTTTTAATTCCAGCATTAAATCTTTTATTAATTTGACTAGGTCTAGTTTATTGATTTAGGAACTTAATTACTGGAAATTATTGGATTGGTCTGTTTTATGAATTGAATATAATTTGATTTTGGAATTTTAATTGTGATCATCACATGTTTGTAAAAATTCCAGAATTAGTGCTGTGCAAATCACTTTTTAATTCCTCTTGATCTTTGGTTAATCGATGCAATGGTTGTTGGATTAATTAGCTAGAATTTTTGTGCAATTAATTGTTTGAGGAATTAATTAATCTAATTGGTTAATTAACATCTTAAGTGGATTGTGTAGTAGATCTTATTGATCATTTAAGATTGATTTTAGTGTGTTCTTATTCTTAATTCAATCAATTAATTTTTCAAGGTTTCTTGTGGTTGCAAATTCCTTGAATAATTAATGAATTGAACCTTGGATGGTTATTCAAGAATCTTTATAGGGAATACACTAAAGAGCAAGGAATTAACTCCAAATTTGGTAAACTAAACCAAGGGCAAGGATAATTGAATTCTAGGGAGTCCAATGCAAGGCTAGCTACCATATTTTCTTAACTGTTCACCTAATTTAGTTTTTAAGTTTTTTTTATCTTTTTTTTGTCAATTAAATTTAGTCCAATTAAATTCTAGTACTTCAAACCCCCAAAACAAGTTCCAATTAGCAATACTTAGAATACTCTTTCATAACAAATTGAGGCACAAACTCCTTGGGAAATGACCTAGGTTGCACCATTAACTACAAAATTTATTTTGCTTCCTAGTTTTATTTGAGATTGCGCGAAACAATCATTAAATTTGGCGCCGTTGCTGGGGAGTTTAGTTTCTTGTTTGTTTGGAAAGCTTTCTTTATATTTTTTGCCCTATTTTTGCTTTGTTTTTGTTCTGTTTTTTCCTTGTTTTGAAGTTGGATTTAGATCATTTCGGTTGCTTAATCTGATTTTGCTGTTTGCTGGAATTTTTGTTTGGAGTGCCCAGAAAATTCTTAACTTTTGTTTTCCAAGGTTTTTGGGTGTTTTAAGCAAAAGTAATAGCATAGCTATTTGGTACACCAATTTTTGGCCAAATTCCAACGTTTTAAGCACTTTTCTAATTTTTTAGTATTTTCTTAAATTTTCTAGGATTTTTCTAATTTTTCTAGATTTATTGTTTTAATTTTTCTTTGTTGATTTCTTGTGTTCCTTCTTAGTTTTTGCTTATCTAATTGGTTTATGACAAGGAGCTCTGGTGAAAAATTAATTAATTTGGATCCGGAAATCGAAAAGACCTTTAAAAGACAAGTAAGGATTAAGAAGAACAAAGAAAGTGTAGGAATTAGTAGTTCTGTTTCTTTTGCTTTTGATTGTGTGCAAGAAATTGATTGTGTACTTCAATTTGCTGGTGATAATATGGCTGAACAAGATCATATGAATGCTAACATGAATATGCATGTTCAGGCTAACTTGAATGCAAATGCCAATTTAAATGATAACATGCATGCCAGAACCATTAGAGAATTGACAGCTCCTAATGTGCATTATCAAAATCTCTGTATACAATATCCAGAATTAGATGCAAATTTTGAGCTTAAATCTGGTTTGATTCACTTACTTCCTAAATTTCATGGACTTGCAGGAGACGACCCTCACAAACATTTGAAGGAATTTCATGTTGTTTACTCTACAATGAAGCCACAGGGAGTCTCAGAGGAACAAATCAAGCTCAGAGCGTTTCCTTTTTCCCTGGATGGTTTAGCTAAAGACTGGTTGTACTATTTACCTCCTGGTGCCATTACTTCTTGGGACCAACTGAAGAGGCTATTTTTGGAGAAATTCTTTCCTGCGTCTCGCACTACATCAATAAGGAAGGAAATATGTGGGATCAGACAGAATAGTGGAGAAAATTTATGAGTATTGGGAAAAATTTAAGAGGTTGCTGGCTAGTTGTCTTCACCATCAAATCTCTGATCAGTTACTTATTTAGTACTTCTATGAGGGGTTATTGAACATGGACAGAAATATGATTGATGCTGCCTCTGGCGGAGCCTTAGGTGATCTGACACCTACAAGGGCCTGGTAGTTGATTGATAAGATGGCTCAGAATGCTCAGCAGTTTGGGTCCAGATCAATGAAAATAGTAAGAGGAGTCAGTGAATTGAATGCTCCAGACTATGGTCAAAGACTTGAAGCAAGATTAATGTAATGTCTTATGTGCTCCAATGGCTTGCTTTAGATCAGCAACAGTCACAATCATCCTCTACACCCTCTCAGACTTGTGCACCACAGTCCTGCCCTACTCAGACATATTCTTATCCACAGTGCTATGCACCTAGGCAAACATCTACCTCTACTACCTTGGTGGGACCCCTGTGTGATTTATGCTGTTTGGCCATACATGCTACTGATCAGTGCCCTATGTTAGAGGACAGAGTAGAGGCTTGTGCTGGGATGTTTCCAGTTAAGCCAATGCAACAAGGGCAGCAAAAATATGATCCTTATTCTAAGACGTACAATCCAAGATGAAGGGATCACCCCAATCTGAGATATGGGGGAGGGCAACAGCAAAATAGATATAATATTATAGGACCTAGTGCACAGTCTTCCCAACCTATTAGGCAATCAGTTCCTATACAGGAGGAACCAAAGAAAGGGGATAATATGGGAGACTTGATGAAGCATCTTATGGAGAGTAATGCAAAACTCACACAAGTGGTGCAAAATTTAGAAAGGAGGGTTGATACTCAGTTAGGCCAATTTGCCACTTCTCTCAATGAGATAAAAAGCCAAGGGTCAAGCCAGTTACCTTCTCAGACAATTGTCAATCCAAGGAATAGTAGCAATGTTAATGCTATCACTCTTAGGAGTGGGAGAGAGGTTCAGGGATCCTCAGATATCATTACCATGGATAAGCTAGCATCATAAAAAACACACGTCGCACCAAATGAACCTAACAAAGAAGAGGAGCCGAAGAAGATCTTACCTTTCCCACATAGACCTACCTTGGGAAAGAGGCAAACTGAAGCAGATATGGAAAAAGAAATTCTTGAGACTTTCAAGAAGGTTGAGGTTAACATACCATTATTGGAGGCAATCAAGACTATTCCTAAATACGCCAAGTTTCTCAAGGAAATATGTACCAACAAGAGGCGTCTAAGAGGGAATGAAAAAGTAAATTTTGGCAAGAATGTTTCAACACTCATACAGCCAATAATGCCCACTAAGTGTCAAGATCCGGGCACCTTTGCAATCCCATGCACTATTGGAAATTTTGAGTTTTCTGATACTTTGATTGATCTTGGTGCTACTATAAATGTTATGCCTAAATCTGTTTATTTATCTTTGCAGATGAGAGAGCTGAAACCTACCGGAGTGGTTGTGTAGCTGGCAAATAGGAGCATTGCCTATCCTTCAAGAGTGTTGGAGGATGTTCTGGTTAAGGTAAAGGACTTGATTTTTCCAGCTGATTTTTATGTCCTTAATATGGAGGATGATAGATATAGACCTAGTGGACATGCCCCACTCATCTTAGGTAGACCTTTCCTAAAAACTGCAAAGACAATTATAAATGTTCATGAGGGTACTCTTCAAATGGAGTTTGCTGGAAATGTGATACAATTTAATATATTTGATGCCATGAAACATCCCTATGATGATAACTCTGTTTGTAGTATCAGCTTGATTGATAAGCTAGTTGATAATGCTAGTACTGATTTTAGGGATAGTTTGTTAACTGACTCCTATGATATTGCTGATCTTGATGATTCTCTGAGACATAATTGTGATGACTCTCATTCTTGTACTATATGTAGAGAAATCGATGAATTTTTGAGCTTACATGATGATATTAACTCTAAAGAATCTATTGCTTATCAGATTGATTCTATTTCATCTAGAACCTTTGTTGATTTCACTGGTCTTGTTAATCTTTCTGATACTGATGATTCTTTGCATGTTGATATAGATAGTTTAGGGAATCATGATGTTGATATTCACTTGACTGCTGATTCTTTTGATTCTTCCCATACTACTGACATTCCTAAAGCTAGGAAAGTTGTTTCTTCTATCTGTGAGTTGTCTGAACAGGTATTTGGCATGGAAGAGATTGAAATCAAACAACTCATACCGTCAGTTGAGCAAGCTCCCACCTTAGAGCTCAAACCGCTGCCAGACAATCTCAAGTATACCTATTTGGAGAAAGATGAGAAGCTTCCAGTGATTGTAGCTAGTGACATTACTCCAGAGGAGGAAGAGAAGCTTCTAGTGGTCTTAAAGAGGAGAAGACAAGCAATAGGGTGGACCTTGGCTGACATACCTAGCATTATCCCTGATACATGCATGCACAGAATTCTGTTAGAAGATGGGGCAAAGCCAGTACAGCAACCTCAAAGGCGACTAAACCCACTTATTCTGGATGTGGTTAAAAAGGAAGTTTCTAAACTTTTATCTGCTAGTATTATATATCCTATTTCTGACAGTCAGTGGGTTAGTCCTGTGCATGTGGTTCCAAAGAAATCAGGGATCACAGTTGTCTGGAATAAGAATAATGAATTGGTGCTTACCCATGTACAAAATAGTTGGAGGGTTTGCATTGACTATAGAAGGCTTAATTTAGTCACTAGAAAAGATCATTACCCCCTCCCTTTTATTGATCAAATGCTTGAGCGTTTAGCTGGAAAATCTCACTACTATTTTCTGGATGGATTTTCAGGGTATTTCCAGATATGCATAGCTCCGGAGGATCAAGAGAAGACGACATTCACATGCCCATTTGGAACATATGCCTACAGACGCATGCCTTTTGGTCTTTGCAATGCCCATGGAACTTTCCAGCAGTGCATGGTTTCTATTTTTAGTGATTTCCTGGAACACTGTATAGAAATTTTTATGGATGACTTCACTGTATATGGAAACTCTTTTGATGATTGCTTGTGCAGTCTGGATAGAGTCCTAGCTAGATGCATAGAGAAGAACCCTGTACTTAATTTTGAAAAGTGTCATTTTATGGTTCGAAAAGGCATTGTATTGGGTCATATTATATCTGAACATGGCATAGAGGTTGATAAAGCTAAGATAGATGTTATTACTTCTCTCCCATACCCGACATGTGTTCGGGAGGTCCGATCTTTTCTAGGTCATGCAGGTTTCTATAGAAGATTCATTCAGAATTTTAGTCAAATTGCTTTGCCATTATCTAAGCTGTTACAAAAGGATGTTGATTTCCATTTTGATGATGCATGTAAAATAGCTTTTGATGATCTTAAGAAACGCTTGACTTCCCCACCCATTATTCAACTCCCCGATTGGAACCTTCTATTTGAACTTTTATGTGATGCATCTAATTTTGCTGTAGGTGCAGTTTTGAGCCAATGAGTGAATAAAAGGTCCCATGTGATTGCTTATGCATCCAAGACTCTGGATGGGGCCCAAGCAAATTATACAACCACAGAAAAGGAGTTTCCTGCTATTGTTTTTGCTTTGGATAAATTTAGATCTTATTTGCTTGATACTAAAGTCATTGTTTTTACTGATCATACAGCCTTGAAGTACTTGCTGAAGAAGCCTGATGCAAAGCCAAGATTGATCATATGGATGCTTCTACTTCAAGAATTTGATATTGACATTCGGGATAAAAGTGGAGCTAAAGACTTAGTGGCAGATCACTTGAGCAGAATTGAGGCTCCAAAGGTAAATTCCTTACCCATTGATGATGATTTCCCTTATGAGCATTTGTGTGCTCTGCATAGTTCTTACCCATGGTATGCAGATTTAGTGAATTATCTAGCTGCTTCTGAACTGCCAATTGATTTCAATAAACATCAGTTGAATAAGTTTAGGAGTGAAGCTAGGTATTATATTTGGGATGATCCATACTTATGGAGACTATGTAGTGACCAAGTAATTAGACGTTGTGTACCTGATATAGAATTTGATTCTATTTTGAATTTCTGTCACACACTTGCATGTGGAGGTCATTTTAGTCCAAAACACACAGCTAGGAAGGTTCTAGATAGTAGATTGTATTGGCCTACTTTGTTTCATGATGCCTTTGCTTTTTGTAAAAGATGTGCCATGTGTCAATAAACAGGTAGCATATCTAGGAGAAATGAAATGCCACAACATCCCATTTTGTTTTGTGAAGTTTTTGATGTGTGGGGCATTGATTTTATGGGACCTTTTCCAACTTCTTTTGGATTTTCTTACATCTTATTGGCTGTTGATTATGTTTCAAAGTGGGTGGAAGCAAAACCCACTAGGACTGATGATTCTTCTGTGGTTGTAGAGTTTGTTCGCTCTCATATTTTTTGCAGGTTTGGTATCCCTAGAGCTATAATCAGTGACCAGGGCACTCATTTTTGCAACCGGAGTATGCATAACTTGCTTAGCAAGTAGGGTGTTGTGCATAAAGTAGCTACTCCATACCACCCTCAAACAAATGGCCAGGCAGAAATTTCTAACCAAGAGGTGAAGCAAATTTTGGAGAAAACAGTGCAGCCAAATAGGAAAGATTAGAGCAAGAGGCTCGATGATGCACTTTGGGCCTATAGGACTACCTACAAGACTCCTATTGGCATGTCACCCTATCGGTTGGTATTTGGAAAAGCGTGTCACTTACCGGTAGAAGTGGAGCATAAAGCTTACTGGGCTATAAAGAAATGTAATTTGGATTTGAATGGAGCGGGATCTCACAGGAAATTCTAACTCCAAGAGCTTAAAGAAATCAGATTGGAAGCCTATGACAATGCAAGAATCTATAAAGAAAAGACAAAGGCATTCCATGACAAGATAATTGCAAGGAAAGAGTTTGCCATCGGCCAAAAAGTTCTACTTTATAAATCTTGCTTAAAGCTTATGCCAGGTAAACTTCGTTCTAAATGGGAAGGTCCTTATATAGTTTCTGATGTATTCCCTTTTGGTGTAGTTGAGCTTCAGGATGAGCAGACGGGAGCTAAATTTAAAGTTAATGGACATCGGCTCAAGCACTTTCACGAAGGAGTTCCAAGCGATGACAAGGAGGAGCTCCAGCTTCATAATCCACCCTAATCCCTGGTTGTACTCTTTCCCTTTCCCCTTTTCTATTGTGTTGTCTCTATCTGTTTACTGGATTGTGTGCTAGCATTGAGGACAATGCAATGTTTAAGTGTGGGGGGGATACAAATAAATTTTTTGTTTTGTTTTGCTTTATTTTGTTTTGGTTAGTTGATTTTTCTAGCTTTTAGGCTATTAGTCCTACTTTTAGAGTGTTGAAGTTTTGTGTTATTTTTCAATTTTTGAAAAAAAAAACTATGCTTTTATGGAAGTTGCTAGTATTAAGGGGATCATAGCTTTGATATATCTTGATTTGATAGGGAATTGACCTTGTGTTGAGAATGCAATTAAGTGGCAATTAGCTTGTTTTAATGAAATCTGATGAAGGTCAATCTACCTTGTGAGATGTTTGAACCTATTGTTTATTCATTTTTAGTGTATATCCCCTATCTTGCTTTTACTCTAGAACTTGGCTTGAATCTTATTCAAGGCCACATTTATTCATTTGCCATGCATGAAAATGATTAAGGCATTCATTGTTGTTTCGTTTTAGCTAGAGCCAAAAAGCTATCCCATATGTGTTCAATCCATTTGTTTTTCCCCTTTTGAGCCATATATATGTTTTCCTTTTCCCCTTTTAGCCATAAAAACCAAACAAATGGATATTCTTCCTACCTTGATTTGGATGCTTTCAATTATTAAGAGCATTATATCTTGTTAAGGTGGGTGGAGGTGCATTTTCCACATCATTTATAGGCCAGTCGTTTGTTATTTTTTGAAAATATTCCCAAAAAAAAGAAAAAAAAAAGAAAAAAAAAAGCATTTGAATTACAAAAAAAATGATAAAAAAAGAGAAAAAAAAAAGAAGAAAAAGGAAAGAAAAGTTGTTCTTTTAGTGCATATTTTTTTTAGTTTGTCGTAATTAGGGCCTTCAGATACACTTGCATTCCATCCTTATTCTTATTTTAAATGCTCTTGATAATTTTTGGCATCCAAATTTGCTTCTTGAATTTCCTTCATTTTTTTTTGTTTTCCACTTGTTTCATACCTTAGCCCACATTACAACCATAATAAAGACCTTTTGATTCATTCATTGGCATTTGATTTTGGTGGTGGAGATGTAGATGATTGCCAAGCTTATGGTAGTAAGGTTGGGTAGGATGGAATTTGAGAGTAAGCACTTCACCCTAAACACTAAAGAGTATAGTGATAAATACTAATCCAAGTGAGGGACTTTCATTGCATTTCATTTTTAATTAAGTGTATTGCCATGATATTTGCTGCATTGATGCAAGTGATATGACTTGGAGAATTAACCTATTGATTTGCTTTGAGCTTCCTTGTGCTAAGTGATTTGCACAATACATGTTTTCTTGATTTCCTTTCCATTATCTCTTTCATGGAGCTTTAGTCTTCTTTTGCCCAGGAGTGCAAAGGTTTAAGTGTGGGGGAATTTGATAAGGATGAATTTTATATGTTTTAATTCTCCCAACTTAAGCATTTTAGTGAGCAACTATGGCTTAATGAGTTTTATTAGGTGAAAAATTAATTTTAATGGCCACTTCTGCACTTTAGGAATTAAATTGCGAAATGATTGATTTTAATGCATAAATTTCTTTAAATGATTTTTGTGAATTTTCCTATTGAATTGTTCTTATTATTTGTGTAGATTTTTGTTGGGCAATTGGAGCTTTGAATGATAAATTGATTTGAAGAAGAGAAGAAACAAATGAAATAGTCACGGGTTGTTGGAACAGAGGTTCAGGAGCAAGGTTTTGATGTGGAATGGGAAGGAGAAGCATGTGCAGAGTTTAAAGGAGACACGTGATTAAGAAGAGGAAAAGCATGCAAGCTAACGTGGGGGAAAAATACATGCACAGGGAACGAAAAGCTATAGCTGGACGAAGCCCCAAACACGTGAAAACGTAAGAGGAAGAAGAAACCACAACACAGTTACAGAAGGAACCAACGTGGAAATCATGTAGAGACACGAAGCAAGCAAGTCGAGCTACTAGTTTGTGGATGCTTAAGCTGAGAAAAGCCACAGGTATAGAGTTGGGATGAAGGCAAGATGATGGGAGACACTGAAAATGGAGGCAGAGATGAATGACTGATTCATCCATTCACTCCATCGGACTTCACGTAGAGAACGCTGGAAAGAAGGAAGCTTTAAGCTGAAGAACAACGTAGGAAACACAAAGAAGAAAAGCTACCATGTGGATATAAACGTGACGTGAGAAACTTGGTGCTGAAATGAAGATCATGAGCTGGGAGCTAGAGAAGCTTACATGAGAACCAGATTATTACGTGGAAGATGATGTGGATTTGCATGAATATGAATAACGAAGCAAGGAGCTGATTCAGGCAGCTCAAGTGAAGAAGAGATTCGAGTCAGTGAGCTGGAGGCAAGTAGAAGAAGCAAAATAGAACAAGCTAATGTGGGTTTTGGTTTGAATGGAAAGTGAGGCCACAAGCTGAGAAGCTGGAGTTTCTTGGTTCTAACGTGGAGAAGGAGCAGAACAGAATCATCCACGTAGCATGCAGCGAGTTGGAGTTCCACGAGATCCTCACTCGAGCTTGGGAAGAGAAGAAGTGCAAAACAGAGCATGAAGCAATGAGCTGAGCACGTGAGATGTTAATGAATCATAAGCTGGAACTTGGCTACGGAATTACATGGATTAATGAAGCAAGCTGGAGAATTAGTGAGCTGGGAGAGTAAAACGTGACCAACGCGTGGAAAAGGAGGAGCTGTGGGGCATGTGATTAATTAATGAAAAAAAGGCACTGAAGCATAAAAAAAGACGAGCTGTGGGTTCAGCAGGAGGGAGGAAAAAACGTAAAAGAGAATTAGGGCTGAAAGAGGAGGCAGTGAGAACGTGAAAAAACGTGAGCAGGGAGCATTCTCTCATGAACCATCTATGGCTGCAACTCAATTCATCAATTTTCCTTCGATTAAAATCTCCATGGCAGCCTGAATTATCCATGGTGGCTGGCTGAAGTTTGGAAACTCCCAGATGCAGATTTGAGCTCCATATTTTCTCACCAAATTGGATAAACACTCTTTGCTCTATCTTTTAATTCCAGCATTAAATCTTTTATTAATTTGAATAGGTCTAGTTTATTGATTTAGGAACTTAATTGCTGGAAATTATTAGATTGGTCTGTTTTATGAATTGAATATAATTTGATTTTGGAATTTTAATTGTGATCATCACATGTTTGTAAAAATTCCAGAATTAGTGCTGTGCAAATCACTTTTTAATTCCTCTTGATCTTTGGTTAATCGATGCAATGGTTGTTGGATTAATTAGCTGAAATTTTTGTGCAATTAATTGTTTGAGGAATTAATTAATCTAATTGGTTAATTAGCATCTTAAGTGGATTGTGTAGTAGATTTTATTGATCATTTAAGATTGATTTTAGTGTGTTCTTGTTCTTAATTCAATCAATTAATTTTTCAAGGTTTCTTGTGGTTGCAAATTCCTTGAATAATTAATGAATTGAACCTTGAATGGTTATTCAAGAATCTTTATAGGGAATACACTAAAGAGCAAGGAATTAACTCCAAATTTGGTAAACTAAACCAAGGGCAAGGATAGTTGAATTCTAGGGAGTCCAATGCAAGGCTAGCTACCATATTTTCTTAACTGTTCACCTCATTTAGTTTTTAAGTTTTTTTGATCTTTTTTTTGTCAATTAAATTTAGTCCAATTAAATTCTAGTACTTCAAACTCCCAAAATAAGTTCCAATTAGTAATACTTAGAATACTCTTTCATAACAAATTGAGGCACAAACTCCTTGGGAAATGACCTAGGTTGCACTAACTACAAAATTTATTTTGCTTCCTAGTTTTATTTGAGATTGTGCGACACAATCATCAGTCTCTCAGAAGAGGATCTCCAGAAATGGAATGATCTCAAAGAGGAGAGATGGAAACGAATGTGCTCTAATCCTATGAATGGACTAGGAATAGTATCAGAGCCTTTACATTCATAAGATAATCAGATTAGATCTGTTAATAAAAGCGAGTAAGAAGATATTCTAAACACCATGTCTACTGTCTCTTCTACTGTTGATATAGAAAAACCCGTCTGTCTTTCCTCTTCACTTTCTATGCCTAGATCTATTCCTTCTTCTTGTATATCTCATGCTTCTACTAGGATAGATAACCTTGTAGAAATTACCTATATTCCAGAAGAGTCTCGCTTAGAAGAATCCATCACTCCTCTTCTTAACCCTTACCATCTCTATCATCAAAACAAATCCTTTACCCGTTCTATTTGTAGACTCTTTTTTCTTTGAAACTCTCCAGTAAAAGAAATTATCCAAGGTACCAAATTAGATAAGTGTGGGCTTCAGTCAACCCAAGCTAAACAATATGTTACTCTGGAAATCCCTTCTAGCTTCATTTCTTACTGGATCTACCAAGGCTATTCTCACCTCCATCTTGGAGCCATTAGATTAGTCCTTACCTTGCATGGAAGAAAAAGGATTGAGGCTACAACCCATGTTTCCCTCCTTGATACATCTTACACCTCTTTTCAAAATGCTTTGATTGGAGCTGCCCTTGTCACTTTAAATGGTGGAAGTGTGATCTTGACCATTATGCCCAATTTCAACATAAAACTATTTGATCCCACTCTTCCAACTAGACTAAAAGTGCAAGTTTAGATTATAGGTGCTGACCAGGTTGCAGATGCTGTTCCAACAACCCTACACCACCAAATGATCTACTGTCTACAAAACCATGCAATTGATCTTCACTTTTAGAACACCACTAACAATGTTCTTTACATGGTTTCTAACAGACTAGACAACACAACCATAATCTAGATCCCCAAGTAAATACCTAAAGAAGATCTGCTCCAACTGATGCTTCTTGAATGGATTACCAATTATGAAAAAGAGTTCCATGGTGGGCAGAACTTCGTGATCAATTTATGCCTTACTGTCCAGAATCCCATGATCAATTCTCTCATCCTTCTCCCCTCTGGAAGAATGAAGATTTCTTCATCTAGCTTCCTTTCAAGAGAAATAAGGATATCAATCCAACTAAAGAAACTCATCCTGGCATGAATCCTGATGACTTGCAACTTGCCAGGGATGAATGTATAGCCCTTCTCTAACAAGGTCTCATTGAACCAACCAGATTTAACTGGGCTTGTTAAGCATTTTATGTAGACAAACGAGCAAAACAAAAACATGAAAAAAAAAAAGATTAGTTATTGACTACAAGCCTCTCAACATGTTCTTACAAGATGACAAGTTTCCATTACCAAAGATCAGTTTTCAACTCAACTTGCTTAAAGAAGCTAAAATATTCTCTAAATTTGATCTTAAAGCAGGCTTTTGGTAACTCAGAATTGATACAGCTAAGAGGTACAAGACAGCCTTTTGCATTCTAAATGCCTAAGACCAATGGACTATAATGCCATTTGGATTGAAGGTTGCTCCGTCGTTATTTAGAAAGCCATGACTAAAATCTTTAAGCCTATCCTCCATAGTGTCTTGATCTACATTGATGACATACTACTCTTCTCCAAAAATGAAGCAGACCACAAACAGCTTCTCCAATAGTTTTGGGGCCTTGTACAAAAACATGGGATAATGCTTTCTTCAAAAAAGAGTCAATTGGGCCAAGCCCAAATAGAATTCCTCAGAATGTATATCTCTGATGGACATTACCAACCTGGACCACACATAGCCTAAGAATTACTCACTTTTTTGGATAAAGATCTTTCCATTAAAGAAATTCAACAATTTCTCAGTGTAATCAAATTTATCAAAGACTTTATTCCCAAAATGTTTAATCATACAAGCCAACTGTCTAAGCTCCTTAGAAAGGACCCCTTCCTTAGGGGCCTGCCCAAACTGCTGCAGTGCGACACCTCAAAAGAGTCTCTCAAGTGCCTTTGCCTTTAAAAATTCCTGATAAAGGTAAAAGGATCCTTTAGACATATGCTAGTGAAGATTTTTAAGGTGCTGTTCAACTTGAAGAGATTGATGGAAAGAAATATTACTGTGGCCATGCTAGTAGACAATTTAAAGACTCTGAAAAATATTATCATGCAATCTACAAAGAGATTCTTGCTGTCAAAAGAGGGATCGAGAAGTTCAATTTCCATCTCTGCGCACATGATTTTACTGTGCAGATGGATAACTTATCATTTCCTAAAATTTTAGAGTTTAACAAAAAAGTCCTTCCGGATAAGCAACTGATACGCTGGAAAGACTGGTTTTCCCGCTATAAATTCCATGTTGAACACATCAAAGGACACCACAATATCCTAGTTGATTTTCTTTTTAGATCTCCAAAGACTCTTAATCTCATCACCACAGCCAAACCTGTTCCCTTTATTCATATGGCTCATTCAATCCCTGGATGTACCATTCACTTTCTTCAGCCTCAACTGAAAAAGGATTTCCCCCCTAGAGAACCTAGACCAACTACTCCTACAGAAGTTCAGAATCTTGCTCAAAAATCTCGGTTTTACTACCTTCATCGTTACCTAAAAGATGCTCCATACAATGTCATCCCTCCTGCCTTCAACCTCGTCTAGACTCCATTTTTGCTATTGTTTCGCATCATAGACCACATGACTGACAATGCCATTTGGTATCTTTGGGCACTCACTGCCCTCTATTCTAGTGCCATTGCATTTCCACCACTAATGATTTTTCAACACCTTACCACTTTAGAAAATAGGGATTCAAATTTGTGGACCCTATTAGAATGGTTTTCTCCACTCCCATGGTGGCACTCTGAACTTGATCGACTTATCCAGCGTCATAACCTTTGGAAGATACGTACTGCTGACAAACAGGTGTCCAATATTTTTATCCTTCATCGTCCTTACTAGGTCAATAGATAAAACATGCTCCTCACTCGGAATCATGCATATGAATGGAACACATTTTTGGACTGGCCAAAACAATCATCTGGTGCCTTAAAGGCTTTAAAACTATTTTTATGTGAGATTAATAATTAGCAGCCTAATCCGTTCATATTCTGTACTTCATTGGGACCATACCCTGGAGAATTCGTCAAGGGCAAAAACATGTTTTGCCTAACCTACCATAGTAGCCACTTTTTCTTTTAATTATCAACATATTGTCATCTTTTATATATATATATATATATATATATATGTTTTATTCTTATTTCATTTAATTTTCTTTGTATGCTGTAACTTTCATTAGTTACCCAAATCCTCTCTATTTCTTCATTGTTTTTATTATTGATGTATATGCTTACTAACCTTTCTTTTGTTGAATAATGAAAATACACATATTTATTTAAAACTAATTATACTAGTATAACTTATATTTTTCTTGATAATATCAGGCTATTTTTTTATTATTGATAAAAAAATGAGAGTTCTAAAAACCTATTATTTTGAAATATATATTTATGAGTTTGCAAAAAGATATTTTTATATTACAAGTATTATTTCATAAAAATAAAAAAGGCCCGAGTGGTTCTAGCCCATCCTAACCCAACATAAAATCAGGCTTGTTCTAGTTGGGTTAGGCTACAGGCATAAAAAATAACTTTGATATCTTAATTGGGTTGGGTATTGAGTCTACTAGATATCTAGTCCGACCCTACCCAATGAACAATCTTACTTGAGGATTATCGTGCCTTATCAGTATCACCAATTGAGATTTGACTGGATGAATTAGGTAGGAACTTACTCCACCAATTTCCTCTCAATCGTTTGATTGAAAAATATAAATATGAAGAGAATGTACAATATAAGTAGGTAAAAATAAATAAAATAAAAAATAATTTTTTTATTTTTAAAAAATAATTTAATGATTAAAATAATAATTTCATAAATAAAATAATAATTATAAAACATAATAAATATTTTAAAAACTATGTAAGAAAAAGAAAAAACATTTGTACCACAACCAATGAAATGGGGCCTTCGTGTTTTCCAGTTATCTCAAACATGTGGTTCCCTTTACGTTGATAAGTTGAAATCCTTCAAATTTTCCTGCAATTTGGGTCCCCCAAAACACTACGTCATAACACGCTTTCAAAAAGCCTGATCACCTCCCAAATTCGAACAGGGATGGATTACTGCATTATTACAGCTCTTTTTCAATTTCCACATCGTGACGTTAAGTCCTTTTGTCCTCTCACCGTCCCCGTGTGCCCACCAAAGAGAAAGCATTCGCCAATGCTGGGCCAGCAATGGAGACAGTTTTGTATGAAGTTGGATTTTTTTATTGTGGAATCAATTTGCCGTGTCCTCTTTATAGAAAATTTTAAAAAAATGAAGTTTGAAGAAAAAAGGAAAAAAACAAAGTTTTGTATCTTTGTAGTACAACAGTCCCCCAGCGTGGCCCACGATGGAAAATCCATGCTCAGTATTCTTTTTCAATTTCCACGCGGCGATGAGGGAGGAATGTACTTAAAACTCTATATGTACATCAAGTTACATATTCTTATTTTATTAGATTAATCTTTTTTTTCCATATTTTGAGCGCTAATAATATAATTAGATGTATAAATAAAATAATTAATTAGACTATTATTTTGATTTATGCTAAAAGATTTTCTGTGAATTTCCTAATCTTATTTTAGGTTATTTTCTTTAACTAAATCAAATATATAAATTAGTTGAATTATAAACAAATTAAACTTTACATGTCTGAATTTAAATACTTCAATCAATAATTTTAAAGGTACATTCTTTTACGTGCTTGGTAAATTAATAATTTCATTGTCACAATAATTCTTGATTACTATTTTATTTTACCAACTCATCTAATCTATTTTTTTCGTTAAATAATGTCAAACTAAAAAAATGAACTTTTTTGAATTTGTAAAACTATTTAATAAAATTAATAATTGAGTTTGTACTGTGTCCATAAAGTTAAAATCCTCCCCCATCGTTCCGTACATGCAGCTAGCTTGATTTGCAAGTGGGTGAGACTTGTACAAAGGCATTAAAAGCAAAATAAAAAGGCTTTTGGGGTAAACCAAGAAAGCAGATATATTAGACAACCCAAGCACATAATCATGTTGAAGCAACCATTGAAAGCCTCTCTCCCTTTGTGTTCATATGATCAGACACATTGGCATGGCAAAAGTGGGTTATTATTGTTGAGTGAGTGGAATCCATTAATAAGGAAGCAAAAGCAGAAGCAGAAGCAGAAGCAGAACAGGGTTAGCTTAAGGTTTGTGTGTGCGATGATGGCAAGTGCTAACACTACTCACGATTCTGAATCTCAGAAAGTGAAAGCCATTGTGACCATTCAACAAACAGTTGGTGGGCTTCTCTCCAGTGTTGTAACAGGAGGCCTTGATGGCATCACAGACTTGGCTGGGAAATCTCTTCTTTTGGAGCTTGTTAGCCTAGAGCTTGATGCTAGTAAGTTTATTTAAGAGAAATAGGGTTTGTTTGATTCTATTTTTATTTTATTGTTTTTAAAATAAATATTTTTAAAAATAAATTTTGAGAATAAAAAAATTAAAAAATTTGTTTAAATTATTATTTTAAAAAATAACTGTTTGTTATTTTATTTTTTTAATTATACAAAAGAACAAAGGTTACAAAACATTTAAAATATATTTTAATATTTTTATTTTTGAAAATAAAATTTTATTTGTTTATTTTATAAAATATTTTATTAAAAACATATTATCAAACAAATTTTTTATTTTTTAATTCTTAAAAATAAAAAACTGTTCTAAAAATAAGATACCAAATGGGGCGATAATTTCTCTTTTTACCATTTCATACTCTGCTTCTATTTTTCCCAAGAAAATTTAAGATATTTTAACTGAGTCTACTTTATCGCAAAGACTCTCTCTATTTTAGTGTATTATCAGATCTTTTGCTAGTTAACACTTTGATTATACTCTGCTCACATGTCACTCTTTTAGAATTTGGAGCTCAATTCCCCTTGCCCATTCTTTCCTTCCTATCGGAACGCTCTAGTAAACTATTATCTTCCAAGTTACGCGAGCGGATTTGATAAAATGGTATTCGTGGTGCATCCAATAAATTCAGAAACTATTTTTATATTATATTTTTTACCACAAAAAAATGTGATTATTATTATTTCATTCAATAGATTATTATTAGTTTATTTGACAGAGGTGTTACGAATTTCTTTTTTTTTTTAATTTACTTTTCTCGGAAGCCTTGTAAAAAATATTATAGTGTTTAGCGAAATTTTTCTATAAACAGTTTCTAGAGTTATATTTGGGATATTATATCAACTGTTTGTATTAAGCAAGGCTATTTTGTCTGAAAATATTAATTTTACTGTTGATTATATTTATATTTTACAAGAAAGATGCCTTAACTTTTTATTTTCTTCACAAAAAAGTTCTAACACTTAAAAATATTTTTTTAAGTAGATCAAATATTACAGACCAAAAGTTTAAAATAAAAATCTTCAGAAACTTTTGAGTCTCAAGTGTCTCTTTGGTAAATTCTTAATAATAAAATTCTTATTTATTTATATATTTTGGTTTTGAATTTCTTGTTTTGGATGATTGAAGAGACGAAGTCAGAGAAGACAATAAAAGGGTATGCACAAAAGAAAGAGAAAAAAGAGAATGAGGTGCAGTATGAGGCCTCATTTGAGATACCTGGAGATTTTGGGGAAGTAGGAGCTGTTTTTGTGGAGAATGAGCACCACAATGAGATGTTTCTGAAGAATATAGCCATTCATGGCTTCCCTGCAGATCATGGACCTCTTAACTTCACCTGCAATTCATGGATTCACCCCAAACAAGATAGCTCTCTCAAGAGAGTCTTCTTCACTGACAAGGTAATTAGCACCTCTTGCAAATAATAAGTATTTGTTAGGTTAATAGGTGATGATTGGTTAATTTTTAAATATTTAATTTTTTAATATAAAACAAATTAAAATTTATGTACATGTTGTAAATGTCTTAAATTAAGCTAATTTTTAAAAAATGATAGAAGAATATTATTTTTTCACACCCATATATACACATATATGTATAAGGTTCAAATTTTTTACAATTAAAGTTTTAAATAGTTAGTAAACTAAAATTAATACTCACATAACAAAGAGGTAAACCTGCCGCCTTGATAAAGTTGAAAAATTGCTTCCTTACTTTCAAAATAACTAAAATTCCATACATATAAAATATTTTTAAATTTAATTCTTATAAAATTATTTTTTCAATTTAATAATTTACAAATGTGAGTATTTTTTTTAATTTAATCTCTTATAGAATTGTTATTTTTGATTTAATCTTTTACATATAGGTATTTTTTT
Source organism: Erythrophleum ivorense (assembly GCA_026724425.1). Classification (NCBI taxonomy): domain Eukaryota; kingdom Viridiplantae; phylum Streptophyta; class Magnoliopsida; order Fabales; family Fabaceae; genus Erythrophleum; species Erythrophleum ivorense. Next base: position 55,841 of record JAIUCV010001485.1, read on the forward strand.
ATTTTATTCCTCACAAATAAAATAATTATCAATAATATCTTTATGTCAATTTGTTATATATGAAATTAATAAATGTAATGATATATAATATTGTTTGATAAATTATTACTCAATCACCATTATATTATATAATTGGTAAATTGATTTTTAGATTCAGTAATAGTAAATAAACATAATGATGAAATTAATAATGATTTTATTTATGATCGATTAAATTGAGAAATATCTATATATGAGGAACCAAATTGAGAAAATAATTATATGAGAGAATCAAATTGAAAAAGATTTTATCTATGAAAAATTAAATTAAAAAAATAATTCTAATAGAGATCAAATTAAAAATTACTTATTTGTGACGAACTAAAATAGAACATTAGTCCCTTCAAAATATTAAAAGAAGATACGTAGCAATTTTTTTCCCATGATTCATGAAAAATGGTTTGAATGTGAAAAATGAAAGTTTTTTCTACACTAGCAAAATAGCCTTTACTCATTAACTCTTACGGAAAATTAGAATAAATCGAAAGAGCACCTATAAAAACATTTTATGAATTTGTAAAATAAATATTTTTAATTATTTTGTAGAGTTGTAAATTAGAATTAGGTTCCAATACTTTTTATGGGCAGGGGAGACAAGTCATTCTGTGTATCAAAATTGTGAGAATTTTAGCCCAAATTAAATCTTTTATGGCCGCCAATACCTTAAGGGATTGGCTTCATCCTACTTAAACATTATTATTTCTCTTTTTTTAAAATTTACTTTTGCTCAATTTAATCTTAGACCAATAGGATTTTTTTTAAATGTTTAGGCCAATTTAAGACCTCTAAACGACTTTTATTCTAAAATTGGGCTGTCATGTTTTTAATCCAAATTAACTCTTTTGAAGGTGACATGATTCTCTAAATTTTTTCCGTAAATTTTTTTATAAATTTGGAGATTCTCTCATTCTCTCTCTCCTCTAATTGACAGAAAATTTACAATTCCTTAAAAATGAATCCTCTAAGGTGTCAGTTTCTGAAATTTGTTAAGGAAAAATTATATTTAAAAAAATTATTTTTAAGGATCATTACTATTAAATTTAATAATTTATTACTAAACTCAATAATAATTATCTTAAAATAAATGATAATAAATCTTTAAAAATAAATATCTTAACTTTTTAATCTTTTATTATAATTCTCGCTCTGTTAAAGTCTCTCATTTTGTTGTTGTTGTTAACATACATGTGCGAAACTCCAACAACTTTAGGGAACTGCCACTTTCTGAGACCCCTTTCCTTTTGAAACTGATCCTGCATTCAAATTCTGTGCAGATATCGTGCGGTGCAGCAATGACTGGGAAAAAGGAGTGGGACCCACTCCTTTTTCTCTCTCACCTATTGCACCTTTGCAGTAATTAGGAGGATCCTACTCCTTGTTCGTATGTTAGCTAGTCTTAAAAATATGTACATAAAATATTAATTATTTTATTTTATTTTATTTCATAAAAATAATTTATTAGTAAGGGTGTTCATCGGTTCGATTGGCCTTAGGGGCCCGCCCTAGCTCGGTCTAATCGGATCGGGTCGGGTCGGACTAAAAGTATAAATGGGCATAACTTTAAACAAGATTATTCCAGGCTGGCCCGGGCCACGGGCGAAAGCATGTTCCGTCCAACTCGTCCTAATAGTTACTTTTTTTTTAGTTATTAATATCTTGTCATCTTATTTTTTTTATTTCATTTAATTATTTTTGCATACTGCAATTTTTATTACTTATGCAAATATTCTTTACTTCTTAATTATTTTTATCATTGATGTGAATTCTTACTGATATTTCTTTTGTTAAATAATGAAAAAATATATATTTACCTAAGACTAATTATGTTAATATATCTTATATTTTACTTGATAATACTAGGCTATTTTTTTATTACTGATACAAATATAAGAGTTCTAAAAGTCTATTGTTTTGAAATATATGTCTATAAGTTGTGTAAAAATATTTTTATATTACAAGTATCAATTTATTAAAAAAAAAATTAATTTGGACGGCCCTAACCCGCCTTATCCCAACATAAATCGGACTTATTAGAGTTGAGTAAGGCTACGGGTATAAAAACAAGCTTCATGTCTTAATCGGGTCAGGTATCAGACATACTAGATATTCAGTTTGGTCCTGCTCATGTACAGTCCTACTTATTAGGGCTGCCCCGAGCCGCCCTAACCCGCCCTAAAATCGGGCTTCTCCGGGTCAGGTCTGGCCACGGGCATAAAAATATGCCCAAGACCCTAATCGGGCCGGACTTCGGGCCAAGCATCGCCCTGACCTGGGCCTACCCATGTACACCCCTATTTGTTAGGCTTTAAAGGATCGACATCTGATCCTACTTAAACGATAGTTTTTTTTTCATTATTTTTTTAAATTCTAATCTTGCCCAGATCAATGGAATGTAGAAGCCCTTCTTAAAAAAGAACAAAGGGCTATCATTTTACTCATCCAATTTTATTATTCATGCAAGTTGAGAAACTTTTCAGAGTGTCCTAAAAAAAATAGAAGAAATTCTAAGCTCAAGGCATACATGATTTTTATTTATCTTTTTTAAATTTCAAATAACATGTGTTATATATCAATGCATATACATTTGTGTGTATATATATATATATATATATATATATATATGGAGCAGTCATACTTGCCGTCAGAAACACCAAGTGGATTGAGAAGGCTGAGACAAGAGGAGCTTGTGGTTCTGAGGGGGAATGGGCAAGGAGAGCGCAAGAGGTTTGAGAGAATATATGACTATGATGTCTATAATGATCTTGGTGATCCAGACACTAGTATTCATCTCAAAAGGGCTGTTCTTGGTGGCAAACAACATCCTTACCCTAGACGGTGTCGTACTGGTCGAAAGCACTCTGATGCAGGTATCAACGGATCATATTTAAATGATATTTATTTCTTTTTAATGCAAAACAAGAAGCCCATAAATAGATTCTCTCACTTCATGAAAGATCTACATGTCAATTTGTTAACATTATGAAGATCACCTGACAAATTGAAAATCATCATGTTAATTATTTATTTTGATAATTGAAAGTGGTTATTTTCCATTCCATCTGTTTCTTTTTTCATTTTGTATTTGGAAATGTTGAACTTGAAAGTTTGTCAAGCATCTAGGATGCTTTGTTAGGATACCTACTTATTTTAACAAATAGATACAAAAGTATATAAAATATTTCAATTCACGATAAAAAAATTGCAATTGGATACATACGATTTTCAATTACGTCCACGCCATTTGAAGGAAGATCAAATAATTATATAAAAAATAAAAGTGGTTGAATATTCAAACATCTTAGTTCAAAAGGAGCTACTTCATAAACTTGAGAGTATTTTAGTTAAAATAGGTTTAATTATAGGGCATTTTTCTAGTTTTAGGGAAGAATTATAAGGACTTTGATAATAGAAGAGAGATTATGTAATTAATTTATCCTTCGCTAATTTATGTATATTTTTATGGATTTTTTTATATGCAATTAATAGATGCTCAATTCTATTATAGTAAGAATTGGTCTAGTGATGAATATTAAAATTTTGATTTTAATTACCGTATCTGAAATGAAAAATTAAATATAATTTAAAAATATTTTTAAATCATTTTAATGATTTTTCCTTTGACAGACCCACCCACCTAATTTTCAGTCTTTTTTAAACAGACCAGATTAAGATTTTATATCTTTTTGCAAAAGAACTCAACCCAAAGTAGGCATTATTGGGTTAGGCCGGAATGACTAATTTTAACTCTTATAAATGAAAAGCAAGCATATGATACATAATTACATATTAAAGCCTAATTATATCCAAGTGGCTTTAGTGATATTTGTTTCATATTTAAAAAGACCTGTGACAGAAAGCCAAAAATCTTGACTCTTTTTATACATCTCCCAATCTCAAATACAAGTCTCCACAACAACCTTCGTGATCTGAAACTTAATTTGTTGGCTATTTAGATCCATTATCAGAGAAGAAGAGTGCAAGTGTGTATGTTCCTAGGGATGAAGCATTTGCGGAGATAAAGCAGACACAATTCATAGCAACGACAGCTTCCTCAGGGTTGAGTGCAATCATACAATCCTTAAACTCATTGGTGGCCAATCAAAGTCTGGTATTCTCAAGCTTCGAAGACATAGACATGCTCTTCAAAGATGGCTTCACTATACCACAGCTTAAGGACAAGGGATTGCTCCAGAGAATCATTCCCAGCCTCATCAAGGCTGCTTCTGATAGTCAGCAAGTCCTGCGCTTTGACACGCCTGAAACTATTAAAAGTAAGTACATATTGATGCCTTTAATTAAGGACAATACTCAAAAGAAACTAATTAAGTTCTTATTATTAGATTCTCTGATAAAAACATTACTCATTAAAAAAATTGTTTTTAAAAAAATTCAATCATACATGCTCATGAGCTGTTAAAAAAAGAAAAAAAAAAGAATCTGATATATATCTCACACGCACACATTTAAGAGCTTATATATATATATATATATATATATATAAGCTTTTAAGTGCTTTTTCATTTCAACAGCAAGTATCTTCAATTGCTAATTCCTTTAGTGCTTATATGAAAGGAAGGCGTTGAACACAAATTCTGATATGATTGTGATTTGTGAGTTTTGGAAATGCAGGGGATAGGTTCTTTTGGCTTTCAGATGAGGAATTTGCCAGGGAGACTGTGGCTGGTGTCAATCCATATAGCATAAAATTGATCAAGGCATATAATATAGTTGCTGGAAATATTTGGCTTATTATTCCTTTTACAGTATTTTACCATATATGCTAAATAACTTTTCTAGTTTGTAATTTTTTTTTTTGGGTCTATTAATTCATCTTGTAGGAATGGCCATTGAGAAGTAAACTAGACCCAGAAATCTACGGTTCTCCAGAATCAGCAATCACTAGAGAAATGATTGAGCAGCATATTAATGGCTACAACACAGTTGAAGAGGTACTAAGCCATACAAGATCTAAGGCATTAGTGGCTTGACTAAACCCAGATCATGATATCTTAAAATTATTTAACTAACAAACTCAAAAATTATTTAACTAGTAAAAACATGCAGGTCATTGCAGAGAAGAAGTTGTTCATCTTAGACTACCATGATTTATTGCTCCCATATGTGGTCAAAGTGAGAGAGATTAAGGGCACAACACTGTATGGATCAAGGACTCTTTTCTTTCTCACCACACAGGGCACACTTAAGCCACTAGCTATTGAGCTGACTAGACCACCTCTGGATGGGAAGCCGCATTGGAAGCAAGTCTTCACACCTACTTGTCATTCAACCACTCTTTGGCTTTGGAGGCTGGCCAAAGCTCACGTTCTTGCTCACGATTCTGCTCATCATGAACTTGTAAGCCACTGGTATGTACTATCATCATACGATTCTCTTACACAATACAGTACGCTGATATTAATTGACGGATATGATACTCAATATCTTTATGGAATATAAAATAGTTGACCATACCATTAGATTGGAATCTTCACAGGGACTAACATGGATTTGTGTCTTTTTTTAGGCTGAGAACTCACTGTGCTGTAGAACCTTTTGTAATTGCAACACACAGACAACTGAGTGCCATGCATCCAATCTACAGATTACTAAATCCTCATCTAAGATACACAATGGAAATCAATTCCCTTGCTCGTGAAGTACTTATCAGTGCAAGTGGAGTCATTGAGATCTCTTTCTCTACCAAAAAATATTCCATGGAGCTTAGCTCTGTGGCTTATGACCAGTCTTGGCGGTTTGATTTGCAGGCACTCCCCAGTGATCTTATTCACAGGTACAGAGGTCGAACATGATTTGTTTCTTCCTAGTATATAAAGAATCAATATAATACTTATTTCGCAAGTGCCATTCATGGTATATAGACCCCGTTATTCATATCTCTTTTAACTATAGGTCAGGTTTCGTTTGGGTTATATCTCTTTCTCAACGATGTTAAGGATGCATTTTTCTACATATGCTAGTATATTTAGGATTTTACTTTAAAAAATTGAGCCCAAATTACTAAGGACAAATACTATCTTCCCTTATTAGCCCAGCCAGCCCCTTTGAATTGTCCATGAATCATTTAAATAACATAATTTAATTCCTTTTTATCTAGTTAAGGTTTTGGGAAGATCCCGTGTAAAATGCAAAGAATATATGACATAATGGTTGTCATATTAAAAATAAATAAATAAAGTACCAAAAACTTTTTTCAAATTTTGAGCCATTTGCACATATTTCTATAAACTTTTAAAATTTAGAAAAAAAAAGTGCTTAACTTTTTCCTTTTAAAAAATAAATCTTTTTTCTTTAAAAGTTGAGAGGTCTATTTTTTTATTTAAAAAAAATTAACAAACTATTTGCCAGAGTCACTAGTGGGGTTTTTACACTTTTCCAAAATAAAAAAAATATCACTAAGAAGTTTAAAATTTAGGATTTGAATAATATATGTTGACTGACTTGTCTCTATGGATTCATAATTAAGCAATCACTTTCTCTTTTGGTGTACTAACAGGGGAATGGCAGTGGAAGATCCTACTGCACCACATGGTCTAAAGCTAGCAATTGAAGACTACCCTTTCGCCAACGATGGTCTGCTCATTTGGGATGCCCTAAAATCGTGGGTCACAGAATACGTCACCCACTACTACCCAAACCCTATTCTCATACAATTTGATAACGAGCTCCAATCATGGTGGACTGAAATCCGAACGGTAGGTCACGGAGACAAAAAAGACGAGCCATGGTGGCCAATTCTCAAAACCCCAAAAGACCTAATCGAGATCATCACTACCATAGCTTGGGTTGCCTCGGCTCATCATGCAGCCGTTAACTTTGCTCAATACGCCTACGGAGGGTACTTCCCAAATAGACCCTCAATTGCTAGGACCAATATGCCCACAGAGGACCCTACAAATGAAGATTGGGAGAAATTTGTGAACAAACCTGAGGATACACTTCTGGAGTGTTTTCCATCGCAGATTCAGGCAACTCTGGTTATGGCAGTTTTGAACTTATTATCGGATCATTCGCCTGATGAGGAGTATATTGGGGAGTTCATGGAGGCTTCGTGGGGTCAAGATGCGAGTATGAAGGCTGCTTTTGAGCGGTTTCATGGGAGGCTAAAGGAGATTGAAGGGATTATTGACTCCAGGAATGGGAATAGTGATTTGAGGAATAGGAACGGAGTGGGGATGGTGCCCTATGAGTTGATGAAGCCATTTTCTGGGGCTGGAGTCACTGGAAAGGGGATTCCATATAGTGTTTCAATCTGACGTTTGGGATTTCAAGCATACCGTTGCTTGATATTTACCTAAAACTTTTTGACTTAATTTTATAAAAAATTGATAAATTATGCTAATTATAAAATGATACGTAAATATATCAAATGCACTTGTAGTGGAACTTAATTTTGACTTACATATTTGTTTATGTTCTCTTTAATTTACTTAATTTTACATTATTTGTTATTAAGCTTTTGAATAAAAATATAATAAATAATTTTTTTAACAATTAAGCATTATATAAATGAGGTTTTATAAAATATTTTTTATGAATCATATCTTTATTAAAAAAATGGGATAATAACAAAGAATTGAAGTTTAGATTTTTTTCCTTTTTTCTTTTTAAAAACTATCATAGTATATCAATATATCAACATTATTTATAATTTTAAGTGTTATTCTTGCTTTGATATTCGCATTTACAATTTTCTAAAATAATGAGCTTTCGTGCAAGTTACAAGGTAAAAATGCTACCATGACATTGTTCCATAAGTTGTGATAAGAGATGATTTTCTGTAATTCTTCATGCCATCAATATAGTGATAAGAATTATTCTAGGAAAATCCAAAGATTGGAGTTATAAATTTCAGACTAGCAAAGGAAGTGGTAGATGAGAAGTGAAGGGAACTTTTTGGCTCTAGTATAGAGAGGGGTAAGTGTCCACAAGTATCAAAGTGTGTCATCTGATATGAGACCCTATAGAAACCCATTATAGGAACCCTAAATGACACGAATTAGTGATCAGAATTTGGCTACAACACAAGAACAAACAAATACACAGATCTGGACAGTAAGCAATGAAGAACAAATAAAGGAACAAATGAAGAAGAAGAAGAGATGTTGGTAAGTAGAATTGAACCCTAAGAGAATTTGTTTCTTAGAACTCTAATCTAGGATGCCACAAAGGGAACCACCCCTTTGATAAGTCAAAGATTTTTCCTAGAACACAAAGGCTACAAGAGAAACCTCACAAGTCAAAAATGATTCTGAAAAAAAAAAAAGATAATTCATTCAATCTGTCAATTCTTGGAGTACAAGTGGGCCTTATATAGGCTTTTGAAAAATAAAACCCTAAATACAAAATAACTCCTAGGTGGCGCCTCTTACTTGGCGACAAAATAAAAGAAATTTAAGTCTAGACAAATTCACCAAGAATGGCGCCTAATAAAACTAAAAATCTGAAAGGAAAACAATCAAATTAAAACAAAATAAAACTAAGAGAATTTAGTGGAAAATGGCTAGGTTCTTTTTGGGCTTGGACTAGCATCTTGTAGATATGAAATCATCTTCATGCCATTTTGTTCTTTTTGGGCTTCACATTCAGCTAAGAATATGGGCTCCAAGTCCATTAGTTTTTGGATCACTCTATTCAAGGCCTCTTTTATAGCTTTGACTCTTGATGTTGTCATTGGGCCTCCCATACCTTGCAATAGGTTTTTTGTTGGCGATCTTTTAGAGTCACATCTAGCCTTTTTATTTCCAAGTTCTTGATTTTGTTCAAGCTCTTTCAAGTCTCCTAACTCACTTCCATCATCATTAGTGACAAAAGTGTGAATCTTGAATAGGATAAGGAATGGGGTTAGTGGATTGAGATAAGAAGGATAAATTAGAAGGGAAGAATCCTTAAGATAATGACGAATATAATAGAAAGGAGATTTTATTTTGTAAGCTTTTTTACTTCAAATGGAGTAGTTAATTTTTTGAGAGATGGAGGAAAATCTTTTTGATTTTGAGCTGTAAGAGGGAGAGGATGGTAAATGGTACAACTGGGGATGGAGTGAGCCATGAAGATAAGGAGAATTGGTTTTGTTGTTGTGACAAGGTTCATTATCTTAGGTCAAGAGAGGTTGAGAGAGATAACCTTTAATGATATTTGTATGACCTTTGATATATTAACCATGAATTTATAGCATAAGAACCGATCCTTCCATCTTAATAATCCTTTGTTAGGCAAGACCTTCTTTTTAAACTCCAATATCTTAAGAAAAGATGAATTGTTCATTTAAACCACAAAATTGTGAAGGCTGAGGTGAAAACTAAAATTTTCGATTCCCTTTTTAACAGCTAAGATTTTTATGTAGATATTATGGTAATACTTTTTTGAGTTTTTAAATTATCCACTTGCATGATTATAGTAGTGTTGTTTTGCCATTTTCTTCTTCTATGAGGATAACTCCCTAAAAGTTATCACTAACATCAGTTTGGAGTATCTTTTTCCCTTTTTCAAGAATCTTTAAAGGCAAATGATTTTGTGTGATCTTCTTAAAGTACTTTATAGCTGCTATTTGTTTATGTTCCCAAGGTAGGGGATTGTTTTTTTCTAAAATTTTAGACAATTAGTTGTAATGATTTGAAGCACGTAGAATAAAGCCTTTGGTGAAATTGACTATTTTGAAAATTGTTGGATTTGTTTTGGAGTAAAGTTCTCATATGGAAAATTGAGAAGTTCCTAGGTAATGTGTGGGCCTTGATAGTAGTACCCATTGGATATATTTATTTCAAGGAAATTAATTTGGGTTTAGACCAATTAACTTTTGAGGGTTAAGAATATGATCCTATATTGTTTAGTGATGCCTAGAAATTGCTGAAGGAGCCTTTTATGATCTTTTCTATTTTTTGAAAAGAGAAGAATATTATCAATATAAATAAGAGAATTGTGTAGGATAGGCTTATATATATTTGTCATCACTTTATGGAAAAGAGACAGTGCTACTTTACCATTAATATTGAGTATTTGGAATACAAAATGTCGTTTTATATCTCTAAGAAGGATTATTATCCAATTATTAGAAACCTATTTTAAGATCAAACTTGGAGAAAACTTTTGCATTCTTAAGAAGGCTGTTTGAGAGCTAATTTTTGGAAGAGAAAATATATCATCTTGAAGGAACATATTTAAAAGTTTATAGTCAATGACCAACCTCTTCTTTCCTTTTTTTGTTCAAACCTTTTCTCAATATAGAAGGCTTGACATGCCTAGTCTGACTTTGTTGACTCAATAAGACCTTGCTTCAATAAGGATACACATTCTTCCCTAACAAAAACTAGATCATTTGGATTCATTCTTGGGGGTGATGCTTTTGTAGGATTAATATCTCATTCCTTTTGAAAGGAAGTTAGATAAAAAAGTCTTTATTTTTTTTAGAGTGGAGAAGGATGATTGAATTAATCATGACTATCAGGAAAAAATTCCATAAGTTAATCTCTGATTTCTTCATATCTATAAGGGCCTTGTTAAAGCTCAAACAACTTTGAAAAGTTTGTGTAAGGAGCAAAATTTTGCTTGAATTGGATTGCTTTAGGAAGGATTTGTAACTATTTGGCTTAGCAATAAACATCCATTCCTATAAGAATATCCTTATCAGAAAGATTGCTTTCAAGAACTTTTGTCCATACAGTGCAATTTGGAAAAAACTTTATATCAATTTTCTTTTTGGTAATAAGATTTACCTTAAAAACCTTTTCATTTGCTACACTGAAGTGTTCTGAGTGCTTTTTCCATGCCTTAGGAGGAAGAAAGCAAGATTAAGCTTTTCGATGCACCAATGTCCATGTAAGCAATAATAGAGATTAACTTATGGTACTTGTTTTTAAGAGCTTGCTTCTCAATATATGGTAGTGGTGGTTCTATCTTTTCTATCTGGTTACATGGTTGAATTGAGTAGTAATACTAAAGAGAATCTTTAGTGCCTCTTGAGATATTAGAATTTTCTGATTCTGAAGAGAGTTTTGAATCCAAGGTTCTTAAACCTAGTAAAGTGAAGACAGTAGTATCATTAATATTTTCTTATTATGAAAAGAATTCCTCTATATCTTTGTCTTGCTAAAGAGGAATACTAGCCTAAAGTTGTTAGAGAAGCTTAATGTATTTTTTGGACTTATTAGGACATTGATTTACAAAATGTCCTTTTTTTCCCCATAGATATAACATTTATCTTCTTTCCCATATTGGGTAGCCCATTTTCTGAAAAATGTCACAAGCCTTCTGTGTCTTCATTTAAATTTCTTATAACTCTTGAAATGAGCCTTATGAAAATGAGACTTTTTTTGAGTAGATTAAGAACATTTATGCTTGTCCTTGCAATTAATTTAGGGGTATGGTTTCTTGCAAGCCTTTTGAAGAGTCATTTTGCCTTCCATTATGGAATTAATATTTTATGCTGCTCACATAGCTTTTTAAGAGTAGCAAGAGTAAGCTTATATATTTCTTTTAAAGAGATGTCCATCATATCTCTTTCAAAATGGCTAAATTGAACTCAGAAGTTTTAGTGAAATTCTTTTAGTAAGGAGGCTATGAAAGTATGTATGAAATTTACATCATTAAATCCATTCAACATATAGTATCTTTTTGCCATCCTTTGGTAGTGAACATCAAGATCTTTCTTATTGAGAGAGTAATAACGCATTTAGAAATTCTTTTTTTTTTCTACTTATCAACCAGATGGAAATCACCTAGAAATTCTTTATAAATGATGCCAAAAAGCTTGTTAGCTCTGTGACATTATGTAGCTTGAATTTACCTATACCCTTTTAGGCTTTTAAACTACTCTCAGAGAGTTTCTGTTAATCTTACAATAAATCTGTAAGTACTACCTCAAGATTTGCTCTTAGCTTTGTTATCTGGAGATTTATCTATGCTGCAAGCTCATGTAACTTGCTCTCTATTTATGTGAAGGGACATCATCAAAAGTGAACCATAGTCCATTGGTAGGACAAGTTTGAGTTTGAACATGTTCTAGAGAAGTTTCTATATAAGGATAATGCTTTGAAGAGAAATGCATACAAGAATAGATGAAGAGTTATCTTGATCCAAGAAACACAATTTTTTCTTTGATTCTCTAGCTCCTTGGTTCAGCCTCACACATACACTTGGAGGAGGTTTGGTTTGCTTGGCCTAGACACATCAAACAAGACACAAACATATCAATGGAACTATTTTTAACCTCACATAAGGTTTACACAAGCTACTTTTAGCTTATGGCATGAATATGATTCTATATAAGGGCATAATAAAGAAACTCATATAATCCATCATCTTAGCTGCAATTTTTTACTCAATCTAAGTCATATGAGTCCATTTAAACATATTAGAATCATCATAGACTTATTTTGAGAAGCCAAACATCAAGTTACTTCTTTATGCCTAAAGGAACTCTAAACTTCCAATTTTCAAAATATGGTTTCTAAATTCAAACCAATGATTCCTTTAGTGTTTATGATTCATTTCTAAACTATTTCTATCATTGGAATTAAGAAAAACTCTCCCTTGGTACAAGAACCACTCCTTGGCTAAAACTATGTTTAAGATAGGAACCCATAGGGTTTTGTTAGTTTTCTTAGGGAATTTGCCATTTATGTAGGGGGTTTGATTTTGATCTAAACTTGATAGAAATTAGGATTTTGAACCCTAAGGAATTATATGGAAGTAATAGAACTCAAAAAGAACCTATAAATAACAAGTTATGAAAATTAGGGTTTTGATTACATCTAGAGATGTATGAAGCTTTCTAGTGATGATTTGGTTTATATAAGAGCATGTTTGATTTCTCAAGACATCTAGAAAGAAGAGTAACTTAACAATGGAGAAACATACCTTAATTGATTCTTAACCAAATGGTGTTTCTTATGTTGCTTTGGTTTCCTTCAAACTTTCCCTTCCCTCGACTGAACTAGTCACAAAACACCATCATTTAAGACATCAAAACCATGAGAAGAGAGAGGAGAAAGAGGAGAAAAACATTAATGAAGGGAAGAACCTGAAAAGTAAGCAAAATCTTACACTTTTCAAGCTTGGTTTCCTTCTCCTTTGCTCCCTCTTTAGTGCACCGCTTCCAACAGGTCTTGGTTTTGTTTTTGGCCAGAGGAAAGTCAGTTAGGGTGAGTGGAAGAAGATGGGTCGTAATTTATAAGAAGGGGGGGCTATTTTATAACATTTTCAAAATTTCAACTATCTCTTTGAACTTTGCTTTCTTTGTTTGAACTCATTTCAATTCTTTTTCAAGTAGCCATCTTTTTTATCATGAAATTTAAATCTTTTAATTTCTAAAATGCCTTTGGTTTCACCCAAATTAGATTTAAAACCTTATCAAATCATTTGGTCAAAGTTTTGGCCAACCGATGACTATAATCACATACCAAAAGGGTTTTAATCATTCAAGGGATTCCTATGACTTTTAAGGCCTTTGAGAATCTCAAGAAACTTAATTTTTCCATTTAAAGATCCTTCTTTTGAGTTTTTTAAAAGTTGTCCAAAATTATGAAATGCCATTGGCCTCCTTAACTCTTTGTTTATTCATTTTAGCTCTGGTTTTGGGTTAACCTTAGACTCTAATATACATTTTAAGATTTTCTAATTAACATTCTAATCCTATTTAAACTTAATTTGCCTTGCTTTAGGGTGCTTCCATGCCAGTTTATTAGGTTTAGTTCAGTTTCTAAATTAACGGCTATTACATTTTACCCCCTTAAAAATAAATTTTGTCCTTAAAATTTAGGACATGCCTTAATTAAATCATTATGACCCTTTTTGGTGACCTTTCACCAGAGAAATATTCTTATTTTCTCAACTATCTTATCATAATATCAATCGATCTCTAGTATTGCAACCATATAAAATTATACTATCATTGAAATTCTCATACTTTATAACAAATGAGGGGATTAGCAATTAAACATAGGAGACTCAAAACACAATACAATTTTTGGCTAGCTCAAGAGAAAGGATAGGGTAATATAGTAACCAACTGCTCAAACTCTCTCAAGTATTTCAAATGGACCATATAACCAAGACTAAGCCCTTTCTCCTTTTGATAGACCAACCTATTCAAGTGACTGAATACACATAATTTCCAATCACAAATCATACTTAATGGCTCTATACTTTTGTTTACATAACCCTATGTCCACTTGAGACCATAAAGAGTTTCTCTTTAATCAACTTTCATCTGTCTAGTGGTTTGGTCTATCCTTCTTAGAGCCTACCAATCTCCTTTCACCAAGCTCAACTCAACGCAAAGTGATCCATATTTTCTCCTATGTAAGGTTCTTTATAGACTCATTCAAATGCTAGAATGATAATTATCATTCACACAAACATAGATATAAATAATCATGCATTCTAGTTTTTAATCCATTTCTCAATACATACCCCTCAACATATCACTTAAAGTCTGAATGGTCTTTTCTACCAGACCATTTATCTAAGGGTGATAATCAATGGTAGTACCAAAGTTCAGTCTAGTCTTTACTTGAGGTCTATATCAAATACTACATTATTCAGTACCCCATGAGATTACATTAATTCTTTCATATGTAAGAGGGCTATTTATTTAGCACTCATATAGCCTTAATCAATAATAATGCATAACTCTATTAACACACTCTCAGTTACCCATATCAACCATCCCGCTGGTGTTACTTAGATGGTATTTCTTCTAAAATTCCATCCATATCTTCTATCTCATATTTAATTCTTTCTGATCAAATAGGTATTTTAGACTTTTTTGTGGTTATTGTATATTCTTACTATCACTATATGAGTAACATCTGTAGGTTTGAGGGTAACAACCACTGTAGCTAACTCTAAAACATATATGGGACATTTTTCAGCGTGTGGCCTCAAATATCTAGAGGCATCTACCATTCTACCCCTTGTTTATCAATACATATCCTAACCTTTTCTATAATTATCACTGTAAACCATATGGTTTACTAGGATCAGGTACATCAGGCACAATCAACATAAGGGTAGTGGTCACATGGAGTTTCAACTCTTGGAAACTCCTCTTATATCTGTCATCCCACACAACAGAATCTCTTCTTTAGTTAGCCTCGCTAGTGGTAAGGCTATCTGAGAAAAGCTCTGTATAACTTTCTATCATACACTACCAAATTTAGGAAATTTCTAACCTCAGTGATGGTTTAGGCTTGTTTCATTGTACCATAATCTCAATGTTATAGGGATTAACCACAATCCCTGTCTAAAACATGACCTAAAACCTCACTTTAGTTAGGCAAAACTCACATTTACTAAGTTTGGCATATCATCTCATGTTTCTCAAAGCCTCAATGACTATTCTTAGATATCTCTTATGTCCTTCAACTACCTTGGAGTATAACGGGATATCATCAATAAAGATTACCACACAATTTTACTCAAACATAGTCTAAATACCTTATTCATATAGTCTATAAAATACCCAATGCATTAATTAGGCCAGATGGCATAATTAAGAACTCATAACATCCATAACAACTTTTTAAGTTTATTTTTAGAACATCCTCAGTACTCATCATTAACTAATAATGCCCAAATCTAAAATCTATTTCAGAAAATATTGATGCCCCTAACTGATTCAAAGACCATCAATTCTAGAGAGGATACATATCTTTAATGGTAACCTTGCTAAATTCTTTATAATTTATACTTAATCTTAGGTTACTATTTCCCTAGGTAACATACTAGAGTGTACAAACTCCTTTACAAATCGTTCTCTCAATTCACCTTTTAGTTCTGCTAACTTGGTGGGAAACAACCTATAACGAGCTTTAGAACTAGTCCAGATCTAGGCATAATATAATCAAGGAACTCTATCTTTCTCTTTTATGAGGTAGGTTGTGACGACTCTAACTTATAATCATGGTAATTAAGCTTAAACATGCGATTGATAGTTATAAATCAAGGTCTAGCAACATTTAAATTAATCAATCTTGGAAAAAGTGAGAAAATTTGAACCTTAATGTTATTAGAATCATTAACTAGACATTTACAAGCATTCATGTACATGAGTGAAACAAATCTCCAGTTAAAAGCCTTTAAATCTATTACCCATTGATTTTCACTCTTAAGAACCCTTACAAGTGCTTCTAAGTCATCCCTAGATGTAGCCTTATAAAAAACCAAGGTTTCTAAGTTAATATAAGAGTTTTAGGACCTTCGCCATGGCTAAATTATATCATGCCACGGCCAATTGCTCTCGAGTTCACTTCTTACAACTTCACAGATTTCGATGTGGCAAGTTGGAGCTTCACCTTGGCGAGCCTATATGGTACCGTGGCGAGAGGACCTTCTGGAGCATCACTCATTTGCCTTCGATATTGGCTGTAGCTAATTTCCCTTTTCACCACAGCTAATTCCTCTCTAGAACACGACCAATCTTGCCCCTCGATTTTAGCCACGGCTAACTCTATTTCGCGCCGTGGCAAATTACTCTCTAGATGACTTTCAGATTGGCCTCTCACATTTCGCCGTGGCTAATTCCACTTCTTGCCGTAGCGAATTACTCTCTGGACCTCTCCCTGGGCAACTTCACCTTTATTAGCTGCGGCTAAGACTCTTCTGGCCACGATGAAACATCTTTTGATCCTACAACTTTTAAATCTTATCTTCTACACTCCAATTCTCCCCCTAGGGACACCCTAGGGTCACTTTACCTTAAATTGTGGGGCTCTAATGGCTTTCCTCTATCTAATTTATCCAACTTATCTATTATTGCCAATCCAAGACTTAGGTGTTAATTCTTACTTATCCAACTACCATATATCAGCAAGTTCATGAATTGATGACAGCAAGAATTTTATAAGTTACCAATAGTTATCATTCAAATATATATTCCATTAGAAATTTCATGCATCACTAGTTCAGGTCTACATCCAATGTATCACAGAATTATATTTTCCCAAGTAGTAACCATATCATAGGACCAACAAAATTCATAATAGATGTTATAAGTTCATACATCCAATACTAAGTTAAAATGAGGCCTAACTCCTCAATAGATACATTCTAAGTAATTAAAATATAAACACCTACACTTGACAATATGATTACATGATGATGCTATATAAAAGAATAACAAAATTGCAACTATTCTACTCAGATTAGCCCAAGTGTAACCTCCTCAACACATGGCTGGGGCTTATGAATTTTTATTCACTTGCTTCCTTTTATCCTTACCTAAAGGGCCTTCACTTAAAAGTATGATCCTATGAAATGGGGTGAGATGCAAATCTTAATAACCAAAGGCAACTTTCATTCATATATTCCAGTTTAATTAACATATATGCATGATATTATATAAGTATCAGAAAATGCACCAATCATATCAGCAAATGAAATGATTAGGCTACTATGATTACCATCCTATACTAGTAATCACATTTTCACATGTTAAAGGCTAATAACACCGGGAGAGGCCCGTCCACAGCACTCACTCCCCAATGAACACAACTAGGGCTCAGTGTATTTAGGGTTTGATCATAACTTGGTGCCTAATCGAAGCACATGCATGGGTGACAGTTGCACCACAGCTCCACCATGGACTCACAAGGTCCAATCACATATAACAGATAGCCAACTAATTCATTTAACACTCAAAATCATAATCATGTGGCAAATACAAAATTAAAACAGACATATGCATGGAATTAGCATGAACCCCAGTTACTTTACTTGTAGACAAGTTGGGAAGCTAACAGCAGTACCAAAATCTTCCTATAATCACAATATCAAAAAATTATCACTTTATATCAGTCCATTACTATCCCATTCATCATTCATAGTAATAACCCGATACTCAAAGAATTAAATTATCAATAGTTACTTAAGGGACACCTACCCAATTATCAAGAGCTTTTAATTTCGGGTTTTGTCTTCCCTAGACCAGAAACATCAAAATATCACTTCAAACCCTAGGAAAATTTGCACAAAATTAAGGGCCATACTATAAATCTACTATAGAGGTCTTAAACCAGTAGAAAATACATCAAAATGAAGAGTTTATACTCACCTAATAACACCCCTAACCTTAACCTACGAAATTTCACCAAGAAAATTCCAAACAACCACATTTCAGATTTTGGGTATGGTGAAAATGCTCCAAATGAAAAACTAATTAGGTCAAAATAAAGAGAAAGAAAAGGGGATTAAGTTATATAATAAGTACCTTAGCTAATTTTGAGCCTAGAAGTGAGAAATGGGCTAAAAAGATGGGAGAAGACCTAGCCTCCAAGGGACCTCCGAAAATGTGTTTGTGTTTCTTGTGGTTTTGCAGAATGAGAGGTGGCTAGAATGATTTTTAGGGTTTAAGTTAGGTCCTAAATGGGTTATGGTTGACCCAAAGGCCCAAATCCATATGGGTTCAGAATTTAAGTTAGTTTGGGATGAGTTTTATAAGTTGGGTTGCAGAATTTTGATTGGGTTATGTAACACCATATATTTCTAGCTCATATCACAACGTTTACATGTCTCACATTCATAATTTCCATGAAGGAGCAAGAAAAGGAGTTAAAATAATTCAATTTGTTGCGTTGCGTCGTGTATAAAAATTATGTTTAGTGTCACGTGGATCGTGTGAGCTTATACAATATGTGACAACCCTACCTTCTATTCATTGTAATTATGGTTAAATGTACGCTTAATAATTAATTATCAAGGTTTGAATGGTTACAATCTATCACATTTTAAAAATATGGGAAAAATTAAACCTTGATGTTAGGGTTATCACCATACCACCATATAAAACAAAATTTGCATAAAAGAAATCCTACTACCATAAGGGGTTTATGATTCAACTGTCTATCAGTTTCAATACCCAATAACCTCCCACAAGTGTTCTTATATCATCCCTTACCATTACCGTTGAAGAAATTGGGGTTTCTAGATTAAAAAAAGTAGGTTGGGGACTTGTGTGGCGGCCTATACCATCCCCGCCGTGGCCAAGTTGCTATCTTGAATCATAGGACAAATTTCACAAATCATCACCGCAGCAAGTTGGACCTTCACCGCGGCCAACCTATGTGGCACTGCGGTGAAAATGCCTCTTAGAACTACTGCTCATAACTCCCACGATTCTTGCCTCGGCGCAATATATTTGCACCACGGTGAGTTTTGCTTCTGTCCAACCCTTATTTTATTTCTTCGACTCGCGCTGCGGCAGGGCATAATGCGTCGCGACAAATTTTGGTTCTGTTACCCTCCTGGACGATTTTTCCCACTTTGCATCGCGGTGAGATTTATCAGGCCGTGGCGCTCCTCTCCACTGTCTCTCCCTGGGCTAATTTTCTTTCCTTGCGCCACGGTGGGATTAGTTATGCCGCGGCACCTTTCGGCTCTGTCCCTCATTTGGCCACGGTGAAGCCCTCTTAGCCATGGCGAGACTCCCTCCTGTGACTACATTACCCAAATTTCGCCCCCTACACTCCAAATCTCATCTTAGAAACACTCAAGGCCCACCTTCCCTTATTTTATGTGATTCTAATAGTGTTTATCTACCCTATTTATCCATCAATCCGTTCATTATCCTTGTAAAACTTAAATACTACTTCCTACTTGCCCAATTAGCTCATATTAACAAATTCATGAATATATGACAGCAAGAACACATGCATTAGCAGCAATTAACATCCCATACACATTCTATAAAGATTCCATTCAACAATAGCTTATGTCCATATCCAAGGCATCATATGACTACAATTCCCATATGGTAATCCACCTCACAATTTCAACAAAACTATATATATGATACTATAAGTTCCTACATTAATATTCAACAATAATGATACTTAAATCCTTAACGGTTACATTCCAATCAAACAAAATATAAACGCCTACACTTGGCAACATGAATACATGATGATGCTAAGTAAACTAATAACAAAATTGCATTTTCTACTAAATAAGCCAGCCTAAGTGTAGCCTTCTCCCATATGTTAGAGCTTATGGATTTTCATCCACTTGCTTCCCTTTATCCTTACCCGAAGAATCTTCACCTGAAATGTTAATCCCATGAAATGGGGTGAGATATAAATCTCAGTAACCAAGGCAATTCCATCATATATCCAGTTTAATTAGCATATATGCATGAATCAAAATCAACATCAGAATCATATCCATCATATTAGCAAATAAAACAATTAGGCTATCATGATTACTATCCCATACTAGCAATCATATTATCACATGTTAAAGGCCATTAACACTGGGAAAGGCCCGTCCACGGCACCTACTCCCTATTGAACACAATTGGGGCTCAGTGCATCTGGGTTTGATCATAACCCGGTGCTCGATCGAAGCACATGCACGGGTGGCAGCCGCACCACAGCTCCACCATGGACTCACAAGGTCCAATCACAATTCAACAGATAGCCAACCAATTCATTCAACATTTTAAATCATTCATATACAGCAACATATGAAATTAAATCAAATATATACATGGAATTGATATAAACTCGGTTACCTCACTTGTAGACAACTTTGCAACAACCATCACAAATCTCAAATTCGGACTAGAGTGTCCTTCACCAGAAAACTCAATATTCCACCCAAAATCCTAAGCAAATTCGTACAAAATTAATACCCATTTTATAAATTAGCTATGGGGGTCTCAAATTAACAAATGAAGCATCAAAATGGAGGGTTTAAACTCACCCAAGGTCAGCCCTAACCTCAACTTACGAATTTCACCAAGAAAATCCCCAAATTCTCACATTTCAGATTTTGGGTAGGGTGAAAATACTCCAAATAAAAAACTAATTGAACCAAATTAAAGAGAAAGATGAGGGGATTAAGTTGTATAACTATTATCTTGGCTGAATCTTGCTTTAAATGTGAGAAAATGCAGAATTCTTGCCCCAACCCTAGCCTCCTTCTCAACCTCCGAATTTTGCTTCTTGAGTTTTAGCAAATGAGCAAGTGGCTGAAGCATTAGGGTTTTGGGTGGGTTTAAGTTAGGTTAAAGATGGGTCATGGGTTGCTCCAAGGTCCAACTTTATTTGGGCTTCAGATTTTAGCTTATTGGGCCAGTTTTAAAGTGTTGGACTGCAGAATTTTGTTGGGCCAGTTCTTATGCATTGGTTTGTTGAAGTTTAATTAGGTTTGAGCTAAGTTTGAAGAGCTCAAGAATTTGGGTCTGCACAGGGGTTATTGGGCTAATTATAAGAGCCTATATAAGGTGGGTATTGGGCCTCCATCACATTGGATCATGTTGGGTCTACACCTAGTTTATTGGGCCTCCATTAGCCTCTTATCATGGCCTCCTACATTAATTTGGGCCTAGATAACATTTCTCTCCCAATTAAATCTCAAACCCATATTAATAATTTATTTGTCTAAAATCTCCATTCATTCAACTTGCCTAATTATCCCATATTGATTATGCCTAATTAATCTAATCCATGATTAATACCTTAATTAATTTTTGGGATGTTACAAAATATATTCCCATATTTAATTACATGAATACAACTCATTTGGATCCTAAAATGTGGCCCACAACTCATGGAACTCAAAGGAAAGCTTAAAATATGCATATTAAATTTCGGCCAGATATGACCCCTTTTCTGACTAAACTTTAGAAATTCATAACTAATTCTAAAAAAATTAAAATGATAAATTATTGGTTATTATAGAAAGATATGGATATCTACTTCATGCTAAAAATATGTTCAGACCATAACATCTATCACAGAGGACGTTTGACATTCGAAAAAGTCCAGAGGTCAAACTATCTTTTGATGCTGTCATAGACTTTTGTAGAAAACTTTGAAAATGTCCAATTAATTTCACAAAAATCCAATACATACAAATGATACCAATCTAGAAAGCTATGAATTTTAACTAGAGGGAAAAAATATTTCTAGACCAGCTTAGGTAGCCCAAACCTCAAAATTCAATAGAATAGTAACTGAGGTCGGATAAAACTCCTGATACTGGACAGAATGTTCAAAAACTCATATCTCCCTCTCTAGAACTCCAAATGAGGTGCTTCTAGTTGACACAAGTCACTGTGAATATCTAGTTTCTTTGTATAAAATTTTATAGCAATTGGACATCATTTGAGCCCTGTGTGACAAATTTCATTTTCAGACCAAATGAATAGTGCAGCAGACCAAAATTAGAAAAATTGTCAACTTTGAAAATTCATCAAATATTCTATAGATCTCCAAAAATTATGATCTTTAACTTCCTAAAAATATTTTAGTGAGATCTAATTGCATACCAAATCTCAAATCAAGAAGAGGTTATTTGGCCAAAAAGTGATATAGGGTTCCATTATGGTCAATTTTGACTCCATATGAGGTACCAAAGTAACCAAATGGCTTTCCCTAGGGTTTGGTACCTTTTGGGTAAGTCTAAAAGCACATTTAGGACGTATGTGAGCTGCTCAAATGGTCCCAAATCTCATGCATCTCATTTTGTCCTTTTCATCCACACTTATGCATATTTCCATAAAGCCATTCATGAAGCTATAATGCCATAACATACTCAATTTACATTCCATCATTCACATAACATATTCTTTCATTCCTACATCATATAATATCATAATTATACATGTCTCAAGGGTCATAGACCATTTATAACAATAATATACATCATGAAGCATCATTATGGTTCCAAAAAGGCAAAAGCTAGACATAATGATGTCAATCTTCTTTCTTCAAGGTGGTTGGCTCCCATTGCCACGTCCACTTGGTCCACCTAGCATATCAGATCATTGGAGAGGAGGGAATGTGATTCAAAGAATCCCAATAACTCATCTCCCATTCAATCATACATAATGGATGCAAATAAGTCTCATAAATACATGTATGGTCATGTTGACATGTGCAAACATTCAAGAAGCATTTTCATCACTTGAGAATATCGTATAGAGCATACAAAGGCTTGCCAAGTAAGTAGATTGGCCTCATCCAATTTCTTATGGATATTGGACTTGCCTCACCCATTCTTTAATGCATTCTTGGACTCAACCATACTCTTGGGAGCCCACTTTGCTTTTGAGAGACTCTTTGCTTTGTCTCAAGCAATCTTAAAAATTTTTGGCTCATCCTCACCATGGCTATGGGTTCTTGGCCTCCCACACTCAAGCAAACCCAAGCATGCATCAAAACATCATACGAAACATAATATGTCATCATAAAACTATGGCATATGAAATCATGCTATCATACTTTTCGTGGCTTAAAAAAAAATGCACATACACACATTCTAAGACAAGCTAAGCATACATCCATACATGAGAGAAGGTGGAGAGAGCTGCCTTGCACACAATTACACACTTTTGCTTTGGATTTCAAGCCTCCTCTTTTGGCCACACACCCACAAATTGGTGGAGATGGTTTTTCTTGGCCTAGATACAATTTATGGAAGCCAATTAGGTTCATGAACTCAATTCTGAGGCCACATACTTGCTTAGACACTAGGTGGCTCTATAAACTCCATTATGGTCCATAAATGCACCTAATGAAGCAACACCTCTCAAATAAATTCTAGGCTCTATTTTTTCCCTTCAAATATGATTCTTGACTCCTTTTAAGCCTCTTGGAGTCCTTACACAATTAAAGCAAAGAGCCTAATTATATGTTACTTTTTTAGGTCATAATATAGAACCTAAGGCACTAATTCACTTTCCATGGGTTCTAAATTTTTTCCAAGGCCTCCCCTCATATTCATTCATCATATATAACACAAAAATGGGCTTGAAAGAATTTAAAACTCTCCCTAGCTACTCCATCCATGCTTGGCCGAGACATAGCCCCTTTTTGGCCTCCTTGGAATTCTCTTTGTTTTCTTGAAGGAGGAAGCATGTGGGAGCATCTTAGGGATCTTAAAAGCTCATTTAAACTCTTAATAAGACCTAGGAATCATCACACAAGGTTAGATTTTACAAGGTGCACACAAAACCCTAGAATTCGCATTTTGAAATCTAATGGTTATTTTACTATTTTCTTTGTATATTATTGTTCTTCTCCATCAAATACCTAAGATTCATGCTTGGCTAGGCTTAAAAATCAGATCCCCCTATGGCTCCTAGGGTTAGGCAAAATGGAGAAGAAGGGTGGGTGAAGGTATCAACCATAGGAAGAGAAATTACCTTGTTTTCTTGCTTTTCTTCACTTGAATCTTGCTTTCTCCAAGCTCCTCTCTTCAAATCCGAACTTTCCCTTGAATTTCTCCCTTGGATCAGATTTATAAACTCCATTTTAATCAAAGGAAACAAAGGAGAAGGGAGGAGAGGAGGTGTGGATGAAGAAAAGCATGAAAAACTACCATGGAAACATACCTTAAGCTTGGATTTTCTCTCCCTTTTCTTCTTCCCTTGGTGCGCCACTCTCCTAGGGTTCTTCTTCTAATTTAGGGCAAAATAATCTGAAGCTAAGTGGGGGAGAGTGTGAGGCGCCACCTATTTATAAGGGAGGAAGAAGCACTTTTTCAAAAATTTTTATTTTTCCCTTCATTCTTAGTATTTTCATTTCTCCTTCATTTTAGCTCCTTTTTTAGAACCGTATTTTCCATTATAAAATTTAGGTTCCCAAATAAATAAAATGCCTTTGAAATCACTCAAATCGGAGCTAAAACATTCCCAAATGAATCCACCAAAGTTCGAGCACACCGACGTTAGAAAAACGTCCATCGGAGGGGATTTAATTGTTCCAGGGCTTCCCATGGTTTTCAGGGCCTTTGAGAATCTTGGGGAACTCAAAATTTTCATTTAAAAAGCCCTCCTGTGTGAATTCCAAAATTTTCTCAAAATTACGAAAAATGCCATTATGTTTTGTAAGCTTTTCGTAAGAAATTGTTTCTTCATTCTTACTCCATTTTTCTTTCCGTCTGAGCCTAGGATTCTCATTTTTAGGAGTCTAGAATGCTTCCCAAATTTTTTGGAACCTTAACTACATCATCTTAGGGGACTTCCTTTTGTATATGGTGAATTTTGTTCATTTACGGAGGAACCGTTCGTTATATTTCTCACGTTTTCAGAAAATCGGATGTTACAGGTTAGGCCAAGTTTTAAGAGCTCATTTGATTTGGGTCTCCATGAGGGTTGTTGGGCCAATTATGAGAGCTTATATAAGTTAGGTCTTGGGCCTTTGTCTCGCTAAATCAGATTGGGCCATCACTAGGTGCTCTCTCTTGGGCCAAGACTCACAATAGGAAGTTAGGTCTGCACTTAAAGTCATTGGGCCTCTATTAGTCTCTAACCATGACCTACTTAATTTAGTTTGGGCCTAGATGAGGTTTCTAACCCAATAAAATTTCAAACCCATATTAATAATTTATCTTTCCATAATTTCCATTCACATAATTTGCCCAATTAGTCCATATTAATTATTCTTAATCAACCTAAATCCATGATTAACACCTTAATTAATTTTGGGGTGTTACATAGGTCACTATAATTAACATCTTTAGGGAAAACTCTTAGAAATTCCCTGCTATAGGGATCTTTGCCATCCCCTTTTTCCTACCCCTATTCACAATTAGGAGCCTCGAACATCTATGCTCCAATTATCTCTCAGCTTGGATGGTGGACAAGAAAATAACTCAGCTCCAACACCCGTTTCATACTAGGTATGATCCCATATTTAGGTAAGATGATGATTTATATATGTTCACATTCAAACGTAACTTTATTACTAGCCATCTAGTGTATGCTAATAATTATTTTACAACATATAAAAGCATGCATCACAAATCAATAGTAGAGAACAACAATCAATTTACATAGTGACAGTCAATATACGTGGGAAGTACTCGCATGGTCTCCAGTAGGAATAGATGCAACAACCATAAGCAAAGTATCAATACCCATACCCAGTTTCTCATACAACAATCATGGGGCATACCTAATCAATCACAATAATTAGAGGAAAAACCATAAACTCTAATCACACCTCTAATGGAACTGGGAGACTCACTGATCTCATATTCTCATACCTGTAATCAAACTAGGAGACACCACTAGCTTCCTATTCTAAGAGCAACCTTTCTGCCTTGGGTTAAAATCTAAGTGGAGGTACTAACATGGTCAAAATCAACCTCAGCTATATATCCCAGCTTCCCACGTCTAAAACATGTCACCTAGGATGGCTATCCCCTATCAGATTGAACTTATTCCCTCTCAAGATTTTTCTATCCCAACATACCTTACCTTTCTTCCCATCGCTATCAGAGATATTCACATCATTCCTTTTTCTCTGACTTCCTTTAAATTTTAGGTATCTTTTTATTTAGTCCTTTACCTGTATCACATCTTGCAGGTTGTCCTCAATCACTCTATCGATTTGCCTAAAAGAGTAACTTTATCTTTAATGGGGGGTTCATTCCCTTCTCAATTGCTCGCACTTCTCTTTTCTTATCATCATATTTCTGCAATTAAGTGAAGTTCCAAATAACTTCTTTTCTTTTAGGGGTGTAGATAAATTGTCAAGAACTAATTACTGTGGTTATGAGGGCCTTACTTCTATTATCATCTCTCTTTATCTAGGGCATTCCATAGTTGCAGTATCATACCCTGCTGTAGCTACACACACCATTTCTATTATCCTGTTATAGCTTGTTATGGCTTTAGGCAATCCATAATAACATGGGACTTTCAAACTCTGCCCTAACGGGTTTGCCCCATCTAATAATCATCAAATCCATAAAAGAACCACAATCTTAACATATATACACAGT
This sequence comes from Erythrophleum ivorense, assembly GCA_026724425.1. Lineage (NCBI taxonomy): Eukaryota > Viridiplantae > Streptophyta > Magnoliopsida > Fabales > Fabaceae > Erythrophleum > Erythrophleum ivorense. The sequence continues at coordinate 82,628 of JAIUCV010001485.1, forward strand.
AGCTGTAACACCATAATTTTCTAGCTTATCTCATGCCATTCTCATTCTTCACATCATGCATTTCATGAAGGAGCAAGAAACAAAGATATAAAATAATGAATTTCTTAACGTTATGCTATGCATAAATTTTTCATTTGGAGTCCCATGGGCCATATGGATTCATGTATCACATTATCATATTTAATTACATAGATACAACTCATTTGCATTATTAAAGGTGGCCTACATCTTGTGAACTCAAAGGGAAGCATGAAATACATACATGTATTTTCAGCCAGATTTTTCACATTTTTGTTACAAAATTTAAAAAATCGTAACTAATTCTAGAAAAATTGAAATAATGAATTCTTGGCCATTATGGAAAGATACAAATGTCTACTTCATGTTAAAAATATGTTTAGACTATAAAATCCATCACATAAGGCGTTTGACATTTAAAATGGCCCAGAGGTCAGGCTCCCCACTGGTACTATCACAAATTCTGCAGCAAACTTCAAAAATGTCCAATTAATTCCACAAAAATCAAATCTATGAAAATGATACCAATATAGAAATCTGTGCTATTAGCTAGAGGGAAAAAATAACTTTAGACCAGTTTAGGTACGTCCAGACCTCAAAACTCAATCAAATAGTAACTGAGGTTGGCTAGAGTTCTTAATACTGGACAGATTCTTTGAAAATTCATATCTCCCTCTCTAGACATCCAAATGAGGTTCTTTTAGTTGGTACAAGTCACTGAGAATGTCTAGTTTCTTTGTATAAAATTTTATAGCAATTGGATATCATTTGAGCCTTGTGTGACAGATTTCATTTTCGGATCAGTATGAACAGTGACATGACCAAAACTAGAAAATTTCTCAAATATTCTGTAGACCTCCAAAAGTTCTATTCTTTAGCTTTCCAAAAATCTCTCAACATGATCTAATTACATGCCAAATCTTAGATCAAGAAGAGCTCATTTGGGTAAAAAGTGATATAGGGTTCCATTATGGTCAATTTTGGCTCCATATGGGATACCAAAATATCCAAATGGTTTTCCTTGGGGTTTGACACCTCTTGGGCAAGTCTAAAAGCATGAATACGACTTGTTTGAACTCCCCAAGTGGTCCCAAACCTCATGCATCTCAATTTGGCCATGCCACTTCCATATATACACTAGTGTATCAAGCTTTCAAGAAGCAAAAATGGCCATTTCATACTCATTTTATATTCTAGTATTCACATGCCATAATCTCTCATTCATAAATGATACATCAACATATTTATACATATTCATAACCTCATATAACATATACAACCATGGATTACAAAATTTGCCCTTCACATGGCTTTAAAGTAGCCAAATCCATGCACTTTAATGTTATACTCTCTTCTTCCCAGGGGTTGGCTTCCATTACCTTGCTCTCTTGGTCCACCTAGTATGTTAGAACATTGGAGAGGAGGATATGAGATTCAATGAATCCCAATAGCTCATCTCCCATTCAATCATACATAAAGCATACAAAACAAGTCTCACAAATGCATACATGGCATATAGATATGTACAATCATTCAAGAAGCATTCTTAGCATTTGAAAAAGTCATACATATCTTACGTAGGCTTGCCAAGCAAGTGGATTTGCCTTAACTAATTTCTTGTAGATTTTGGACTTACTTTACCTATTCTTTAAGAGATTCTTGGACTCAGCCATGCTCTTGGAAGTCCATCTTACTTTTGGGAACTCTTTACTTTGTTTTAACCAATCTTAAGGGTTCTTGGCTCATCCTCACCATGGCTAAGGGTTCTTGGCCTCACCACACTTAAGCAAACCCAAGCACACATCATAAACATCATATGAAAACATATTGTAACATCATGGCACCATGGAATCAAAGTCATGCTAGAGAACTTTTCATAGCTTAAAATACACATACATACATTCAAAGACAAGTAAAGCAAGCAATTATGCATGAGAGAAGGTGGATAGAGCTACCTTGCTAACATTTGTACACTTTTTCCTTAAGCCTTAAATCCTCTTCCTTGACCTCACACACCCAAGGAGATGGAGATCATTCCTCTTGGCCTAGACACATCATATGGAAGCTAATTATATTCTTGAAGTAAAGTCTAAGGCCACATAACTTGCTTAAACTCTAGCTTGACCTATAAACTCCTTTATGGTTCCAAAATGCACCTAATGAAGCAACACCCCTTAAACAAATTCTGGGCTCCATTCTTTCCTTTCATATATGATTCTTGACTCCTTTTAAGCCTCTTGGAGTCATCACACAATTAAAACAAAAAGCCTAACTGCATGTTGCTTTTTTAGGTCATATTATGGAACATATAAGGCCATCTCACTATCTATGGTTTCTAAAATTTTTCCAAGGCTTCCTCTCATACTCTCCCATCATAGATGATACAAAACTAAGCTTTGAAGGAATTACAACATTCCCTAGGTGCATGAACCCTCCTTGGCCGAAGCTATGCTTTCATATGGCACCAATGGAGTTATTTTAATTTCTTTGATGGGAGAAGCATGTGGAGGCTCTCTTGGTGTCTTAGAAACTTATATATACTCTTAGACAACTTAAATTACTACTAGGAAGCTTCACCTTAGCCTAGGTGCAATCAAATCCCTAAATTTCATAACTTGCATTGTAAAGCTCTATTTTCAATTCTAGTCGTATATTCTTAATCCTTACACTCCATAACCTTTTATTCTATCAAGAACATATAAAGAAAAAATCTCCTCCTTATTTTCTCTCTCTAGACAGAAGCTTAAATGGCTTGGAAACACAAGATTTTGTAAGTATTTCAAGTAAAGTCTTACCTTAAAACGGAGCTCTCTTTGTGTAGATTATTTTCCACTGATTGATTTTTTGAAAAGAGTTCCTTTTTGACTTTCGGTTAGACTTGAATCTTCAAGTTTTCAAGAAAAGAAAACCACCATTAGAGAGCTCTTAGAGAGAGGAATAACTTTCCTAACTGGCACGGCATGAAATAGGGCCGTTTATTTACCTAAACGTAAGCTTAAACTTCTTCTCTCTCCCCCTCTTAATGTGACACCATTGATGCACCTTTTTCTACAAATGGAAGTTTGGAGAAGGTGATGAGGTGTAATCTTACTTAAGAAGCCTCTTTTATAATTTTTCAAAATGACCATTTTGCCCTTACGCTCCTGTTTGCTTCGTTTAGGCTTATTTTAATCCCTTTTTGAGAACTGTCTTTTCTATCATAAAATTTTGGTTCCTAATTAAATAAAATGCCATTGGAATCAGTCAAATCGGAGCTAAAACCTTTTTGAATGAATTAGTTAAAGTTTGGGTCAACTGACGTTGGAAAACGTCCATCGGAGGGGCTTTAGCTATCCCAGGGCTTCTCATGGTTTTTGAGGCCTCTGAGAACCCTGGAGAACTCAAAACTTTCATTTAAAAAGCCCTCCTGTGTAAATTCCAAAAATTGCTCAAAATTACAAAAATGCCATTACGTTTCGTAAGTTTTTTGTAAGAAATTGTTTCTTTATTCTAGCTTCATTTTTTTTTTTCCGTTTGAGCTTGGGATTCTCATTTTTAGGAGTCTAGAATGCTTCCTAAATTTTTTGAGACCTTAATTATATCATTTTTGGGGACTTCCTTTTGCATCTGGTGAGTTTTGTTTGTTTACGGAGAAATTATACATTACGTTTCTCACATTTTTTCTCGTTTTCAGATAACTGGATGTTACAGTTGCCACAACATAATTAAGAATTCAAACATTCCTGACAATCACACATTATATGCACAAACCGTCCAAATCCCCCTTAATGTAAGCATTTCAAGGCCTAAATATAGAGTTATGTTGCTTGAACCAGGCTTTGATACCAATAAATGTAATACCATATTCATATAGCATCTAATTTGTAGCACAATTGGCTAAAAGCATTTATTTTCATGAAATAATTACTTTTAGTAGTGGAAAGTGCTGTTATCAAAAGTCAATTAATTCATTTTTACTTGAATGAACCATTTAAGCTTACTAATCTTATCTTCCATCCTTAACACACTTATTCAAGTAGAAATATCACAAATTGGGGCATGCATTTCGGGTTTGGATCATACATTATAAATTCAACATCATACTTGCATTTCCCATATGTTTCATAATCTAACTCAATCTCTGAAAATTCATAACTAAATCTAAAAAATTCCAAATCATGCAAATTAGGACTTTCTGGAAAGATGAGGATGTCATTTAGCTACTATAAAAATTTTAAATCAAAACAATACCAATTGGCTTATGAAAATAAATGGAATAGTAATTGGGTCAAAATTTCAGACAATAGTAGGCTTGGAACTTCAAAAATTCATATCTCCTTTTACACAGATCCAAATTGAGTGCTCTCAATGGCTATGGAAAGGTTATAATGCCAAATATATTCTTGTAAGCTTTCATGAGCATTGGATTTCGCTTGACCTCTTAAAGGCACCAAAAACAAGACTAACCAAATGAATAGTACACTAATAGTTTCTGCAAATTTTAGCCAACTTTGAAAAATCATAATAAACTTTATAGAGCTTCAAAATTCTAGACATTAGCTCTGTGAAAAGATCTCGATAATATCTAGATGTCTGCTAAATTTCATGCCAAAATTCATCCATTTGGTCTAGTTTTAGTTTAGGGTAAGAATATGATCCAAAATGGCATCAAATGGCTTCCTACATGAACCATGGCCATTTGAGCACGTCGAAAAGCTTAAACACAGTATATAGACGCATCATAATAAGTTCAAATCATCATAAAACTCAAATTCACTATCCTACTTATTCTTATACATAAGCATACCATGGCTCAAGGATGTCAAAGTCATACATTCTTATACATTTGGGTCAACCTTTGGTTCATACATCATATTTATATACTTTTACACATGATCAAAGGTTTACATCTCATAAATAACATATACATATATACTTTGACATTAAATTATACAAAAAGCTATTCTAATATCAAAGTAATATAATTTACACTCCTTAGCCTCCATTCTAGGTTCCATGAGCATCACTTAGACAAGAGTAGATAAAGAGTGGGGGAGAGTGAGATTCAAAGAAATCCCAATAGCTCATTTGTAATACCTTGACCTCTTACCTATTTTACCATGGTCTCATTGTCCATTTCAATGTTGTAATATCTAGTTCTTTGAAAACGAGAGAAAATGTGAGAAACGTAATGTATAGTTCCCTTGTAAATGAACAAAATTCACTAAATATAAAAGCAAATTTCTCGAAATGACTTAGTTACGGTCCCAAAAATTTAAAAATCATTCTAAACTCCTAAAAATAAGAATCTCAGGCTCAGATGGAAAGAAAAACTGAGCTAGAATGAAGAAACGAGTTTGAACGAAAGGTTGACGAAATGTAAGGGCATTTTCGTCATTTTGAGAAAATTTTAGAATTTTCATAAGAGGGCTTTTTAAATAAAATTTTTGAGTTTTCTAGAGTTCTCAGAGGCCCTAAAAACTATAGAACGCCCTGGGATAGTTAAAACCCCTCTGGTGGACGTTTTCCAAAGTCGGTGTACCCAAACTTTGATGGATTCGTTCAGAAAGGTTTTCGATCCGAATTGAGTAATTCCAAAATCATTTTACTAAATTGGGAACCTAAATTTCTTAATGGAAAAGACGGTTCTAAAAAATGAGCTAAAATGAGTTAGAAACGAAAAATGCCAAGAATGAAGGGCAAAATGATAATTTTGAAAAGTCCTTCTTAAACCTCCCTATATATATGAGGTGCCCCATCTTCCCCTTCATTTAGCCACACTTGTTTTTGCCCTAGACCAGAAGAAAACCCTAAGGGATGAGGCACACCAAGAGGAGGATGAAGGACAGAGAAAAACAAGGTAGAAAGGTATGGATTTTCTTGGTTTTTCATGCTTCCTCTTTAGCAAACCTATTCTCCTCCATTTCCCTTTCTTTCTTATGATTTTATTGAAGTTTATGGATCTATTTTGAGGCTAGAACAAAGAGAAAAATTCGCATTTGAAGATAGAAGGCAAGGAAAGTGAGAAACAAGCAAGAAAAGCTAAGGAAGGAGAGGGCAAGAAAAGCTATGGTAGCTACTCCTTCCCCTTCCTTCTCTCTATTTCGCCCTATATATATAGTTACAAGAGGGCTTGAATTTTAAGTAGAACCAAGAGTGAATCGTATGAATTTAAGGAAGGAGAGTAAGAATATGCAAAGAAATTCAAGTAAAAGCCATTGATTTTCAAGATAGCAAATCTAGGGTTTCATGGGTTCCCTTGAAAATATGATTTGATGTAATTATTCCTAGGCCTAAATGAATATTTAAATGAGTTCCTAAGATCCCTAGAAGTCTCCCCATATGCATCCTTCATCAAGAAAACAAAGCAAACATCCATGGAGGCTAAATGGTGCATAGTCTCAGCTAAAGGGGGTTAAGACACCTAAGGAGAGTTTTAAATTTTTTTCAAGTCCATTTTTGAGTCATATATGATGAATGAAAATGAGGGAAAACCTTGAAAAAAATTTAGGAGGTTTAGAGAATAGATTGGTGTATTAGGTTTTATAATATAACCTAAAGAAGCAACATATAGTTAGGCTTTTTGTTTTAATTGTGCGATGACTCCAAGAGGCATAAAGGGAGTCAAGAATCATATATGAAAGGAAAGAATGGAGCCTAGAACTCATTTGATGGGTGTTACTTCATTAGGTACATTCTTGGAACCATAAAGGGGTTAATAGACCAAATTAGTGTTTAAGGAATATGTGTGGCCTTAGAATTAACTCTATGAACCTAATTGGCTCCCATATATTGCATTTAGGCCAAGAG